>QQSS02115524.1:13540-38107 GCA_003687565.2 Craspedacusta sowerbii
TCCACCTTATGTGTATCCAGCCTTGCAAGTCAAGCATCCTGAGGCCTGAGAGCATGTTGCGCATTTTGATTAGCAGGGTAAGCAGGTACCGGCGTTATCATATTACCCTGGATTACAGGGACATCTTACTGCTGCCAAAATAATGAATATCATATTAATTTAATAATAATAAATGTGCCCCCCAATATTTATACCTAATTTTATTTTTATTCCATTTTAATTATAGTCCTATTTTTCTTTATCATTCTATCGCTTCTTATTAATATTCTTCCTTCTTTCCTTATCATTCTATAGTCTTCTCATTTCCTTTTCTTTTACTATTTTAGGGTCTTCTCCTTCATTTTCACATCCCTCTATCCTTAGTCTTTTTTATATTTTTCAAATTTGATTACCACAATTTTATGCGTTATTCGCTTTACATTTTCCTTTTTTTCCTTCTTGTCTGTTCTAACCCCTAGCCTTCATAATTTACTTATAATTAACATTTAATCAATTCAAATTGTTTTTTTATATTTTTAGCATTTGTCTTTTGTAGGCTCTTTTTTTAAATTTTTTCGGCTCAAAAATTAGCTAATGATTCAAAAAAATTCAGAAATCATTAGCGAGCCTGTCTCTCTCCAACCACACCTCTCATTATTTTAGCACCGCTCATAATGAATTTTAATTATTTTTAATTAGCATAATTTACATTATACATAAATTATCATATAAGAATTACAAAGGTAATCTTCAAGGAAAATTGATCTCTCCTATTTTTTTATCTTTGTTAAGCTAAATGATATATTTCACTTCCCCCTTTAATAATCTTTTGTCAGCCCAATATGCGTTACCACTTTTATGCTTTCTGTAACTTGCTTGAAACTAGGCCAATAGTAAATATTGAATTTAAATTATTTATAAATATGATTGTTTTTTCTATGTTCACTTAGTGAGTGATTTATTTCTGTTTTTTTCAAATTCATGATAATGTCCTAGTTTAAATATTATGGGGGAATATCTCTCTCGTGACTAAATGTCAGTATTATTAATCAGAAGATCTAGCCATTTATTTATCTTTTTAAATTTGAAATACCTTGCTTACTAAACTTACTAAGGTCCAATCAGCTCTTCCATCAATAAATCATTATCAATTCACTTGGTCGGCTAATCGATTTTTCCCATATCGAATAGGATGTTTTCTGGATAAGATAGAGTTTCATTCCTAATTTTTGACATCTGATTGCTTTAGTGATTAACCATGCTAAAATCAGTTATAGCAATACATGCCCATACTACAAAAGTGTACTTTTTCATTCGAACGATAGATCAGCTCTAGCTTCAGATCTAATATGGATCACTATTGCTATTTAATTATTATTTTTAGTACTGAACATATACCAACACCTCATGTCATTTATATTTCGTTAATGGTATACGATCCCAGATCAACACCTTATGTTTATAGTATTTCCCTAATGATACCGGCAATAGATTGCTGACAGCACCAGTGCCGCAGCCCTCTATCATGAGACCTCACTATGAGTCTTTACATTAATTTATATAAATGACACGTGTCAAGAATTGGGCCGTCACTGCATTCCTACTGCTCATCGGCCTCGTCGCCGCTCAAACTCCCTAATCACACTAGTTCTAAGCAGAAGTGGGAAGGCTAATGGATATAATCATCAACTCCCTCTACACCCAAAAATAGGTTTTTCTTAGGGAGATGATCTCCAACGCCTCAGACGCCCTCGACAAGCTCCGCTACTAGCTGCTCAGCAACGGCTAACTCACCCCCGAACTCGAAATTAGAATTGACTGGAGTACTTAGGAAAAGTGGATCAGTATTAGAGACAATGGGGTCGGAATGACTCGTTCGGATCTCATTAAAAACTTGGGCACAGTCGCGAAAACAGGGACTACCGACTTCATAGAGGCAATTAACAAGCAGGATATCAACTTGATTGGACAGTTCGGAGTCGGCTTCTACTCTGCCTTCTTGGTCGGCTCAAAAGTTTAAGTATGCTCGAAGCACAGGAACGACTAAGCTCATTTATGGGTATCCTCGTCTGCTAACTCTTTTACAGTAAGTACGAGCTAGAAATGCAACATCACTCAGGGAACCTAAGTAAAAATACATCTCAAATAGTAGGCCTATGAGTTTAGTGAATTTCAAACTATCAACAAATACGTTCAAAAGTACTCTAGCTTCATTAATTTCCCCATCTACGTGCACAAGATGTAGGAGGAGACTGAACTAGTCAAGAAGAGCGACGAGTAGTTTAACGAGGAGCTTAAGAACCGTACCGAGGAAAAGCGGCTGGAACTCCAGAAAAACAACGAGACGATGACTTAGGAGCAGGAATAATAAATATTCAGCCTTGTAAACCGATCTAAATAGGTTAAAGTCAACAAGTTGAAATGGTAGCGCTCCAATAAGTAGAAGGTGCTCTGGATGCGAGATAGGTCATAAATTACTAAGGAGGAGTATGAAGAGTTTTATAAAAACGTGTTCATGGGGGCCTCGAAGGCCGAGGCTTGGAATCATTTCAAAGCTGAGGGAGATGTCTAGTTCACAGGCCTGCTCTACGTGCAAGAGCGTGCTCCTTACGACCTCTATTAAAATTTTTACTAGAAGAAGAATGTTATTAAACTCTACGTGAGGCGAGTGCTAATTAACGACCAGTTCTAGGATCTTCTGCCGAAGTGGCTTAATTTTGTTTAAGGAATTGTCGATTCTGACTCCTTGTCACTGAGTGTTAGTAGGGAAAATCTACAGCACTCCAAACAACTAAAAGTAATAAGCAAGAAGTTGACTAAAAAAGCCGTACAGCTGCTGAAATCCTTTGACCCCAGCAACTAGGCCCTGGAGGAGGGAATCGCAAACTAAGTGAACACCTAATTCAAGCTCGACCAGAAGAAGACTGACTAAGAGTTGAAGCTTGAAAAGTTCTAGAAATTCTAAAAGAACTATGGGAAAAACTTAAGATTGGGAATCATCTAATCTTCCACTCACAGGGAGGACCTTGCTTCCCTCTGCCGCTTCTATTCCACCAGGAATCTCACCAGAAAAATATCACTCAATGACTATGTCGATATGATGAAAGAAGACCAAAAGTTTATCTATTTCTTGGGCGGAGAAGACCAAAACATTCTGGCGGAATCCCCTCTGATCGAAAAACTGGTAGCTGACGGGTATTAGGTGATCTTGGGGACAGACTCATTAGACTAGTCCGTATTCTAAAGCCTGAAAAACTACCTCTAATATAAGACAAGGAACGTAGCTACTACTCAATTTATCGACCCATCGAAGAACGATTAGTCGATAAAGATCAAGAAGTTATCAACGATCAAGTTCAAGCCACTTATCGACCTTATGTAGGTCACTCTTCGCAATAAAATAAAGGCCGTCAAGATCTCAGATCGTCTGGTTAACAATCCTGCAGTGCTAGTTGCTGACAAATAAGCCAAGACTCCCAACAGATTAAGACTTTAATACTCAACTGTCTTCCAAAATAAATATCCCGTTGAATAAACCATTAAGCCTACATTCTAAATCAACCCCAACAATGCAATGATCCAGTAACTGCTCGACCGAGTCTAGTCTTAAAAGAGTCCATAGTCCACCAACGAACTCATTCTCTCGCTTTACTACGCGACAAGAATCCACTCTGGATTCCCTGTGACAGACGGGACTGCATACTCCTAGAGGTTCTTTAAAATGATTAACGTAGCATCAGGAATAACAGAGGAGGAATTTATACGCCCAATTTAGATTCCTGCCTAGATCTTTTAATAACCCAAAACTTAGACAGTGGTAAAGGCTGAGCGCACGAATATTTCAGACTCGCAAAAGTTTGAGCAGAACCTTGACGAGGAGGATTCTGCCGAACTTAAACATGAGTACAATAAGATTTTGAACGAATAGGCTAAAAATAAGGAGAACTAAGAAAAGGCGCGTTAGTTCGTGAAGCGAATGCGGGCGTAGTAGGAGGCCAAGGAGTAAGCGAAGCGGCTGGCTGACCTGAAAGCCTAATAATAAGCCGAAAATAAATACCGGGAAGGACGAGATTAATTATGAATAAAAATCTTCAGGATTGATTAGTTGACATTGATAATTAATGAAAATTTAGCAGCAGAGAAATAGGGCGCTAATCTCCCTTTTTCCCCGCTCCCAGCGAGGTTCTCCAATAAAATTGCTAAAACTCAAACCGCTTAGTGACTAGATAATGGCTCGCTACTAAACGAACTTAGAGGAGAAATAAAAAATAAACCGAATCCTCGACCTCCTGTGGGGATAAAATTGATTTTCAAATTGTAAAGTATTCATGTATAAGTCAGAAGTCCTCTGAAATCGATGATTTCAAGGATTCAGACTAGTTTGATGTCTCGACCTCCCTGCCTTTATATCCAGAACTTTTCAATACCAAGCCTGCTAGCAGCAAAGCCACACTTAAATCCACTAACATCAACATCAAATTCCGCCATTACAAAATTTGAATAGTGAGTTGAAGCCGTTTATTCAACTATTCCTTCCCTAGATTAAAAGTTTCACTTTTCCAAATTGTGGGTATGGTGTCCTGTTTTGGGAATACCAAATTTTCGTCCATTTAGATGCTTAACCTATAACAGAATCGATAGTAGTTGGTGCTCCTGGAGTTGATCTGATACTGGAGAGTGGAGTTAGTTTCGAGAGACGGACAATCATCGGTGACCAAAGTGGGTAGACCCAAGTGGCTGGTGATGTGATTAGTTTGGAGACTAAAGTTGATATTTTAATAGTTCAAAAGGTTGAACTAAGTACTTGTAACTATTTAAGTTTTGAATTTGTCTCTAAGCTCATGAATATAAAGGTAGGCCTCCTACTGGCTGAAAGCAAATAGGTCGAAGTTCAGCATATCTTTGAACTTCATTGTGCTCACCTATTTGAATTGCTATGAACTCTCGTTCCCGTTCCAGAAAGGTTCAAAATATCCGATGTTTTCCTGTCCGTCCACTTTTATCACTCGGTGGGGATCACTATCCTAAAAGCCAGTCTACACTTACCAGAGGCTATTGCTATTTGCGATCAATTCGATTTTTGTCGGATAGGATGGGTTCCCGCCTAACTCAACTGGATAATTCTTATAGGCCTCAAGATAAGGATCAGTGTAGCCCTAAACAAGTTGCTAGACAGTCCGCTAAACCATCGCCCCTCCGAAAGCTACCTCGACTAATATCCACCTTAGGTAGTTGAAAACGGGGTCCTGCATCTCTTTTGAGAAACTTTTGCTCTTGCTCCTTAAACTATATCTGTACCTGCTGTTCATATTCTGCTTCAGGATGCGATAATCAGCAGACTAGTTTGACTTGAATTGGCTCTCAAATAGAAGGACCTCGATCTGCTTGAGATTGCTATTCCAGGATTTGAGAGACAAGGACTTATTGAGTTGGGAGATTGGAGGATCGAGCGTTATTGAAGAAGTTAGCCATTGTTGCACGAACAAGTAGTCATCTCTGCACATCATAAGCTAATATTCAGGATCAGCACATTAATACTTTTAGCTAAGAAGGGCCTCCGATTAGGCAATGCCTTCCTGGATAATATTTTGGGTCCTGCAAATGAGGTCCATGTCCAGTCTGAACTCAGTCTCGAGAACAAGCCAATCAGGTTGAGTAGGGTTGGCGCATCCTCTATATATCTTTTAGATCCAGGGCTGGTTAGTTAGTGTTTATTGGCAAAGTAGGAGACTCTGGTTCAGTTGGGATAAATATTCGCTGCATCTTTCAGTGCGCTGAGCTTAGAACACTTGCCCAATCAAAAAGGGCTTGAGGAATGAAGTGGTGGAGAGATAGGCTTACTCAAGAGTGACTGAACTGAGCCAGGTGAGGTAGGTGAGCTAGCTATCAGGCATGAATTGACTGGTGAAAAACTAGTTTGCAAGATATTTCATCCACTAATAGAGAGTTAATGCGTGGATAGTGGACTTGAGTTTGAATCGAGTCGCAATATTTTGAAGGTAGTGTTCAGAGGAGGTCATTTCGAACAGAGAACCATTTTGGATTAGAGCCCTCATGTTGCCCAGATGGATCAGCGAATCTTCTCTCGTAAGACCTTATTGGTAATCGGTGAGTCTAAGAATTTAGTCGGTACTGAAGTTCACTTCCTCGAAGCTTATGTTCGGAAAAATGTCAGGTAGCACTTTTAAAGTGAATGCAGATATCTCAGGATATCCTTGGCAGTTCAAAATCTATGTGCAAATTGTCCATCCCGTCGGTTACTACGGCAGTGGAGGAGGATAAAGAGTTAATGCACTCGAAGCCAGCTGCACTGCGATAAGGTATCTGGCAGAGCAGTTTGGAAAAAGCTGGCAATAGTGCTGCTAGAAGATCATAGACTGTGTGAAACCGATGTATTAGGAGAGCTGCTCGTGGAGGTTTCTTATTTGATCAGGCTGAAGCTAAAAGTACCTTGCCAAAAAATTGTAGGAGGGGCTGAATCTTTTGGCTTTAGACATTTCGACCCACTTATAAAGCGTCATTATGTTGCACAGCCCGAAATTGTCATCCGATAAAAGTGCATGAACTTTTTTTCCTGAAATACCTGATCGTTAAACAAGAGTTCGGCAGTGAGTTTCGTCAAATAAGAAGAGCTTGTACAACCCGTTTGCAAGAAAGATTTCCTCCAATGTTGATTCTGATTTGTTAAGAAAATTGCCCAAGGCTCTGAGCGCCCTCTGCTAAATCGGCTATTTGGAATAAGTATTCCAAAGCTTGTAAGGAACGGGGTTCAAAATCCGTAAAGTTTGGGACATTTGTTACTTGTTGAGAGGCTTGAGAAACTATTCTTTGAGAAAGCTCACAACTTAAGGCCTGGGCCTATCAATTACCTCAATTTTCACATGCTTGCTGAAATTGAAGGACTAGCTTTGCTCGAAGGCAGCTCTTTCTCCGAAGAAGAAGTACTCGGCCCAGTTTGTGATCGTGAAAAATGAGATTTGCACCTGTATTTGCTACCAGTTGAATTTGCAAGGTAAGGATGTCCAGTAGATCTCGTTATCAGAGGAGAGTGAGAAGGCCTACTTAGCCTTCTTGTCTGCAAGAAAGGGTAAGTAAATGGAAGCTGCGAGGGCAAGCAGCAAGGTGGTGACCAGCAATAAGACAAGGATCGAGAGCTTTATATTCATAAATGAATTATTTCAATCAAGAACTAGCGAATGGTGAAGACATTTGAGAAGAATTTTATTTCAAAGTTCCACTACTCAAAAGCCTTCAAAAGAATCGATTACTTTGCATTGCAATTATAGATGCTGTAGTGGCTTGAATAAGATTGGAACATTATCGTTAATCAAACGATTAGTAGGCGTTCACTGAAAATAACTAAGGATCATAGCTGCAGAACTCACGTCCTTAATTAATGAAAACCACTGATAATTCTCATTCGCTATAATTAATTAAATTTAGAATAAATTTTCATCTTCTTATTCATGAGCACAGCGAGTTGGCGTCTAAGCTAAATCCTGTACGGCATGATTGGCATTGGTTTGCCGTAATGCATGTAGCGCAAGAGGAGTGGCAAGCCACACAATTATTGCTACTGTCCACATATCTTCCAGTAGGGCAGGTGCAAGTAAAATAAGGATAGAAGGGTCCTTGGGTGAGATAGCCAGGTTTGCAAGATTAGCAATAATCTCTCATTAGGCATGACACACAAAAACTCAAGCAAGGCGAACAGCCTCCTCGATATATGTTTACACTGTAGTCCTTATATTTTCCTTGAGGACATTAGCAGAAGAAGTCCGGATTATTTCCTGGGTATCTATAGCAGCTGATACAGGTAGGCTAGCAGGGAAGACATTGATTATTCATTTGATAATCAATATATTTTCCTACTGGGCAGATGCATGAAACTAATGGGGAGGTTCCTTGAGCAGTGTAGTTTTATTTGCAGGTGATGCAAGTATCAGCCTGGCTGCAGGTAAGGCATGAGGGATTACATGGAAGACATTGGCCGTTCCTGTCATACTGGCCGTCTGGACAAGAAGAAAATACGTTTGATATGATAAAGGCAGCAATAATCATTATTATTATTTATGTAATGAAAAAAGAACATTTATATTTATAGGCAAATTCAATTTAAAATTATTAAAAGATAAAAAGCCTATGGATCCTCTTGCTTGACTGTCTAAAATAAACCTGCACACTTTCTATATTAGGAGGAAATTATAATCATAACCCTACTGCATATCTTCACCTCGGCTTTCACTTCATGAGAGAGGCCTTCTAACTTCAATTCCTTTTTATGTTAAATTCATTTTAGAAGTAAAAGACTTTTAAAACGATTAATTGGGCCTAATTAATTGGGCCTTTATTATTACCATAATCAATTTAATCTATGATTTAGAACAATCATATGCCAGTCAGCAAAGCCAATAGGCCGGCCCACTATTTCAGGGTCATTCAGAAATAGCCATGATCAGCTTATTACCCTCATTAATTTGTTAATCTTTTGTATCATTCCACAATATTTCACTTAATCTGGTCAACAAATCGGGCTTTTCCTCGCTTTCCCAGTATTGCAGGCTGTGTCACATTTTTGAAATTTATTGATATATATATTTCGTTAATTAATTATGCATAGCAACAGAGGTTTCTTCCTGAGAATAACTAAATATTCGCCATTATCATTATTGAGAAGTTTAGCAATACCCTTGAGCAGACATGACTCAATTATCATCAAGCATCGCGAATTACTCATTATTTGTAAGTCCTTATACTTTTAATCAGGACATAAGCATTAGATGCAATATTGTTTTCAGAACTGAACAGCTGATGCAGAAAAGGTGAGTATCCTTACTCGCTTAAACAAGTTTTTTGGTAGTTTTACCCTTGCGATTTCAATATGATCATTTACAAAATCGATGTAAAATTCAAAAAAGCAAAAATTAATTTTGCAGGCCGTGTTCCTCCTCTTTCTGATTTCAGCGACTATCCCTCTTTTTATAGCGAAGGCGCAATTAGATTCAGTTGATACCAAAGTCTTTTCGACGCCCCTCCACACTCGGCATTTCAGAATCATAAAATCACTTGGCTTTAAGCAAAGCTGCAATTAGAGTTAGGAACGACTAATTCTAAGCGGCAAAGAAAATTCTGCCAAATATGGACTTTTCGACAACAATAATTTATGTGCCACCTATTTGGCTGAGGATTAATATGTGGTGGCAGATTCAGTGTACTGCACAAAGATTTCTGGGACAACTTGTGGGGGAAACGTGTGCATGATAAAGAGCAGTCCCTGCGGAATTAGCTATGACTTAACGAGCACTAACTTTAATCAAGCCTTTTCTACAACTAAAATAGGCAAGCCTATTTCAATCCTTTACACTATAGCCACAGGCAATTTGAATATGAATACCTAACTGGGAGTTCGGGCTATCACTGCCTTATAGTTTAACAGTTAATGCAACAACGTTCAAGATAGTCTTGAAGTCAATGCTGACCTTCACTACCAACGGACTCTAATGTTTGTAAATGTAATGTTGGGGCTGATTCTGTTGGCTATGGGGGTTATCGTAGTGATGGCGGTGGGCAATATTTGTTTCATCGTCAGCGAATAAAAGAAGTTCAACATGATGAAGTAGCCTTTAAAAACGTCAACTATTATTGCAGGTGTATTGCAAGTAATCTGGGCTATTTAGCTTTTCATTTTCGGGCTGACTTATCTCTTGTTGGCTAAAGCACTCAATTACTACATTGACCGAGCTATTTTCTATGCTCAATTCTGCAGTGTCAGTAGTGCAGAAATCATCAGATATAATAACTTTGCGAGTATGCTTGATAAGAAATTCCTGGAATCAGGGATTGCTAGCATGGTGATGGGTGGCCTTAGCTTTGCGACTATCATTGTGGGCTTCATCGTATTGACAATAATCAAAATTTTAAAATATCAAGCCATTCTAAAAGATCAAATCTTATTTGACGATAAATCTAGCGATGCACTGAGTAGAAAATTGATATAGAAAAAGGGATGCAAAAAGATTAGCAATGATGAGATTGAGTTGGATAATTTGGAACAATACGACCCGCACGAGCCCTAAGACTAGTATTATAACAATCAAGCCTCTTATCAACCCTACCACCAGCCTAGCCAGTTCTACCAGCATCAAGATTAGTCGTCGAGCATCAGATCGAAATTAAAGAGTCAGGGCTATCCGCTCTTGAAAAAGTGATATATGATAAAGAAATTAAAAAATTTTAGGTTTTACACTGACTTCGATGACACCCTCTTCAACGGCACCATCCAGCACAAAGTCAACCTGTTCTTCCCTGCTATTCGACACACGGCCCGCGAACTCATCCAATCCAACAGAGATTTCCAGGCCTTGCAACTTTTCTATGATCATCTTTACTAAAACCACATGACTTTGGCTAGCCTTAATCCTTTATTCGACTCCTTCGAGTTTAACAAGGGAGCATTTTAACTCCTTTAATTCCTCAACAAAAATCAGGTTCAGGTTTCCATCCTCTCCGGCTCCGACTCGCCTCTTATTTAGCATTTCTTGGCAAGGACAGGAACTGCTTCCCTTTTTACCAAAATCATTGCCAATAAATCGAAGTGTGAACAGAACGGGCGGCGAATCAACAACTTTTATCACGGTAAAAAAGTTTGCAACTGCCCGATCTGCAATATCGAAATCTGTAAGGGAACAGCCCTTACTTAACATTAGTCGGATTTGCATAGTCTGTTCTACATGGGTGATGGAATGAACGATTTCTGCCCAACTTCAAAATTACAATAAGGCAGCGTATCTTTCCTTCGGAAGGGGTATGCAATTGAGAATCTTCTGGAGCAAAAGGAGCCAGCATTCAAGCAGCAAGTGAAATGCCAAATTAAATATTACACCGACTTGAAGGAAGTGCTGGATTTTGTAAAGGCATATGCATGATGATTCAATAATCAAAGCTCTTGAGATAGAACTAGTGGGCGGTCACTCGGGGAGCTATCTCCGCTTTCGTTGTCATTATGTCCTCGATATTTAAATTATATAGTCTGCCCATGTGGCTTTATAGAGAGAGGAAGTTTGACTTTAACCCTGGTAGTCTCTCAGGTTGGGCTAGAATCCGCCTTTAAAAACGAAGTTGGGTCGCAAGACCGTTTCCGTAGAGCCTGGCGATCTGCTCCATCTCCTCATTTTATCTGCTGACGAGATTATTGCCCTGGAGTGGGTGCTGAGGGGTGAGGTGTGGAATGGGCCTGGATCCGTTGAGATTAGCGGGCTGGGGTGGTCTGAGTTCCTGATGAGCATTCTACCATCTTGAATATTTTTAAATTATTGAAAATTACACTCATCATACTTAGCTGAAATATTTGGTTTTAATCTGGTCGCAGGCCGCCTGCATCGCCTCTCCTAGCTCCTTCAGCGAACTCTCCAGTCGCACCAGGTTACCTTCTAACCCCGAGTCTTAGCTGGCTGTCACTTTCGAGAATTTCGATTTGTTCATCGTTTGCATGGCCTGCCTGATCTTCCCTTGGAGGATTTATCCGTAAGCGCGATTCAAAAAATTCATCTTGTGGTTCAATTAAGAAACATAGGCAGTGGAGAGATTAATCCTTTGAGAGAGGTCTGCTAAAGTGAGCTGATCATGGTCGGGAGTCTTGCGCTTGATTTGAATTGAAATAGGGGTGGGGTATTGCAAGGGCTCCTTTACGATCTTTTTTTTTTAATTCTGGGTTTCAAGCATTTTATGTATGCTTTTGGATAGGGCCAGTTTTTTTTAGCGGATGACTTTGTTGCGATGGGCTGATCTCTTTTTAGGAGAATTGGCTGACCTGGAGTTGCTGGAGTCCAACAGAAAGGTCTAATCTTTGAAGACCTCCAACCCCTATTACTCTGACTCCTCCTTCTTTTTGCGTAGGCTATTAGGTATTGTAGTTTTAAATCGCTTCATATTAATGTTGATCGCCTGCAACAGACTCGGCCTCCTTTTCAGGCTCAATGTCAACTTCAGCACTCTCCCCACTATTACTGTTAAGCCCCTTCCATAACTCACTAAAAATTGGTGGAGTCTTGCTCCCATTCAATAATAAACCTTGAAAGTGCCAGTCTTTAATTCGAGAACAGATTAGTTTTCTCACCACATTGTTCTGGATAGCAGAGTGTTTAATGTGCCCATCAGAAGAGATTTGGTTTATCGACTTGTCGATTGGAGAAGAAATCTTGATAAGATCAGCACAAAAATAACTTTGACGAAAGGCACTGTGGCAGGGAGTGGGAAAAAGCCTCATGACCAAAAGAAAACTGGAAGAGCGAGGGCAGGGAATAAAAGGGCCCCGGGAAGGTGGAAAGGTGGGAAAGCTCACGGCCCTAAGCCGACAATTTATACATACCCTTTAAACAGCAAGATAAAGCTTCTGGGGATGAAGAGCCTATTAACAAGCAAGCTGATCGAAGGACGTATAAAAATCGTGGACAAAATGAGCGTGTAGGTGGGCAAGACTAAATAGATCGAGAAGTTGCACGTGATGAAGGACATCAAAAAAGGAATGAAAGTCTACGTAGTTCTCTAAGAAGCTAGCTAGGCTTTCCGCCGTGCCTCATCTAACACTCCTCTCTTCTATCAGCTCGTCTATGATGTTGATGTCCTCCATCTGATCAATGCAGACTTCATTCTATTCACTTAGCAAGCTATCGCCCAACTCCAGTCATCCCTCCTCGAGACCCACGACCAACTCTACATGCAAAGACACATGAAGAAACGCAGGCCGAAATAGCAAATCTTGGAGGGCGAGGCAATATAACTGCCGATCCTGGAGGAATACAAAGAGCTGCTGCTGAAGATGAAGGCTGAGAATCCGGGAGGCCTGGAGCGCTAAATGAAGAAGATAGTGAAATCTTAATGATAAGAAGATCAGTAAAATATATTGGAGTGTCAAAAGATTTGCTAGTGACTCTCTCCATGGCCGATGCGCTCAGGCCCACTTCCCACCACTCCTTAGTTGCTGGGCTCCAGGCTCTCCTCGCCTTTGACAACAAGCTTTACAATGTGCTCGCCGGCCTTGACAGATCTTACTTCACCCTCGCCCCTAGCTCTTTCTAGAATAAGCCTCACCCTATCAGCTGTGGACAGATAATGACTGATATGTTTTCTCATTGTCTGATTCTTAACAAACTAGGAACTTAGATTCGCATGCACAAGGCTAGCTAGCTTCGTCTACTCTAATTGGGAACAGGTCACGGCTATTTAGCTTTCGCCGCAAAACGACTGGCAAAGGAGCATGGCAAAAGACTAATCGTAAAAGCAATAGACCTTTACGAAGATAACATAAAAGCATGCAAAGAGCTGGCTGCGAGGCTTGATTAGCGTGATATAGAATTTCAGACTGCTGATTTTGACTCCATGGCTCCTTAGTCGTCCGATTTCCTGCTAGCAGGATTTTAAATACCGACTTATCAATAAAACTTTTTCTAAGCTACCATCAAGACAGGTGGGACTGCAATCTACCCGGCAGTCCGGGAAAAACAGCAGTTCCTGATAGCGAGGACTCGCAGAGAGGAGCTTTTCGAGGAGTCTCGGATCGCGACTACTCTATTCAGTGGCAAAATAAATCTCAAGGAAATCTTTACTCCTGATTAGGACAAGGAACTGGCTAAAGAAGAAAGTAGGATACATTAGTTGGAGGGGCAGATTGCAAGCTATTAACAAACTGTCAAAGACTTTTATAAGAAATTCAAATAGGAAAATGGGAAACCACCTTCTCTTGAGCAGCTGCAGGCTAGAGATATAAAGCACTCGCTAGTTCAGCTATCAATCCTAAAAAAGAAGCTGGACCGGGCAAGGAGATAGTGATGAAATTCATTCCAATTTGAGATGGAATCGATCAGATTTATTCCTGGTGCGGTAAAGAGAGGGGTAGTTGCTGATCCCCAGGCTGTCAGGTATAATGGCCTAGGGTTTTTTTGTTTTAATTTTAGGCAGTCTTATTGACGACTTCTTTTCGTCTCTGACCGGCTTGGAAGGCGCCTTGATCACGAAATCACCTTGGAAGCCTCTAAGCTTAGAGTTGGGAAGCTAATAAACTAGCTCGAGACATTTGGTTTTGGTGAGAGGGAACTTGAGGAGGCGGAGCTATTCAACTTTGCTGTCGAGTCGGGAGGAGGGCAATTCGGATTACAATTAATTTATTTACTATTAACCCAGCACGAAAGGCTCGTACTCTTTTTGCCACCCTTACACCTATTCTACCTTGTTCTGCAATTCCTACAGCTCTTGCAGGAACTCCTGCTTTCTTAGCTCGCTGAATAGGATGGCTCGGAACGGCAGCCGCCGTCTCGAGTGCTCGAGCTGCTTCTCGAGAGTCAAGTGCGACTTGGTCCTGCGGGGGAAAGTTGGGAGGGCCATAAATAAAGCAAATCACGAGTAAAATTTGTTTCTGGCAGTTTTAAAGTTCTTAACTTAAAACAGCTTGGTCTTCAAAAAGACTCCCTCCTGGGGGATCAGCTTTGAACTAACCGCCCTCGGCTGAATCACTTTTTGCTTTCTTTTGCGTTCCATGCAAACTGTTTTCCCGTTGATGGATACGCAGGATTAATTTTTGGAGAGAGTGGACTGTGAAGGAGATAGGAATGAGGCCTCACCTTTAATACAGTCCTGACTTCGATAATTTTTTCGTCTGTGCTGAATGTGACTCTTGACTGCAGCGACTCTTTAGACAGCTGCGTATAGTTCACTTTCGACTGGATATATTTTTTTGAAACCATTTAAGTTGGCTAATTAGAATTGATCTCTTAAAAGCTGCATCTACTGGATCTTAAGCAATTTTTACTCGATGCTCATCTTCTTCGCCCCTGATATGCGCAGTTTCGACATTCGACTGTTTCGGACGATAGTTGTCCTGCGCTGTTTTACGTTCACGTTCATCAGCAGGAGTGTGTGTTTGATCAACTCGAATTTGATTTTATAGTCAAGCGGGGAGTCAGTGGTGAAGCTGGGAGTGTGATTGACCTCAAGGAGGAAGGGAGTGAGTTGGTCATCGAGCATAATGTCAAAGCCGAGCACCTAGAAGCACATATTACGCTAGTAGTTATCAGCTTGGCAGGAGCTATATTGGTGACCCAGAATGGGCTGACCTGCGAGTAATGTCAGCACTACAATCTCCTCTATACGTTACTTTAGCTTTTTAACGTCCTTCCCCTCTGATTCTAGTTTAGAGTACAGTGCGCTTAGCGATTGCTTGTGGCCCACTGAGTCCTGGCTCTGGCTGGTGTTGTGGATGAAGTCGGGGTTGTCCTTGTTTATCGCATAGTTGGTAAGATGCATGCATAGCTAGCCTAAGTTATCCTTATTGGGCGAAGAATACGGTACGGTTGCGAACCTGACCAAGCCTTCCTCGTATATATAGAGCCTAAGGGGGGCACAGGCGGCTACTAACACGTAGATTCGGAGATCGAATTTGAGTCCGTTTATGAGGTAGGGACGGGAGATATACTTCTGGACTACGCAGTTCTAGAATTTGTCGACCCGTTTTTAGACTGCTCTGGTTAGATAAATTCCTCTGCCTTGGCAACTTGCTTACGGTTTCACAATAAAAGTCTTTGCCTTTCCTTTGGCGGTCTTGGAAACAAACTATTTCAGAGCACCATAGTCTGCAGGGAGTAGCCAAGTCTGCGGGAAAAAAGCGTAATTTTCAGGGAATTATTTTTTTAAGTTGATCAGAACTTTGGCCAAATTATTTTTGCGAGAGAGGATGTACATGCCTGGGAAGTGGTTCACCTTTTGGTAGCACTTCATGCTGCTGAGAAAGTCAGGTTCGATCGCTTTGTCAGTCCAGAAAACGTCCCAAATGCCATCGTCGCCTTCATTCTTGACAGTCCAGCCAAGCGACCTGGCAACATGCTTTACGACGGGGTACTGAGTTTCGGAAGTGTTGATTACGATGGGCTGGCGTTTCTGTTTGGATTATGCTTGCATTATAGATGGTATATCGACAGTTTATAAAGTTATCACACGACAACTAGCGGGTCCCTGCATACTGGACAGCTATTCTTGACGTTCACCCAGCACCTCCCACATACCTCGTGAAATATGTGGTTAGGGTTGCAGGCCCCCACCATCACATTGCTGTCACCTGAGAACTCTAGCAGGCAAATCGCACACTCCTTTACATCTACCTTCAGGGTCGAGAAGGTAACTGGCCTGAAGGCTCTCTGCAGCCTGGTAACTGCGACTTTTTTGGAGATGCAGACATAAATGGCGTAAACAAGGGCGAAGGGCATAGCAACCACGATAATAGCAGCAGTGACATAGTATTTCATGTAGAAGAGCGTCTCCGTTATGACCAGGATCGAGAGTATAAAGCCGAAGTTTCCTAGACAGGCGAGTTCATCGGTAAAGAAGAGTATGGTGAGTCCTAACACGCAGACTTGGTTAAAGAGGATGAGCAGGACCCTAAGTGGCCACTTGACAATGAAGTAGTGGACACCCTCTGACATGTCCTACACCTTCAGCAAGGAGGTCAGCTAAGGCCTCTCAACGTTTATCCTTTATTGAATTCCAAGGATGTACTCATCCCTGCTCAGCAAAATAACCAATATCGCCGGCTCGATGCTCTTCACTACTTGCATTCCAAACCCTGTCCAGAAGAGAGTGTTGGCCAGATAGGAGCATTAGCTCTAGGCAAGGGCCAGGAAGAGGAATAGGAATACCTTGAAGAGGGAGTGGAGGAGTTGGAGTAGCTGGGATTAGCGGAGGTGCTTGACAGCCCTGGCTAAATTAAAGGGGAAGTGAGGTATGAGGGACTCCTATTACATTTAGATGATGGGATGGCAGGCATTTTCATTTATGTTGATACTGGAAGCAATGGACTGCTGAGACTCCCCTCACATTGATAATCATTCTAGCGCCTTCTTCTCGAGCTATAGCTGCATCTTGATCGCCCGTCGCTTGATCGCGTCCTTCTGCTTGTTGCCGAAGTACCAGGCCGCCGCCAGCAGCACTACGTACAGCAGGAAGATCATGAAGTAGATGCTCGTGCCAGTTATGTAGTTCGGCACGGAGATCGCATAGCAGCTGATAAAAACTGCTGCGATAAGTCCGAAGGTGAAAAAGATAAGGGACCAGACATAAACCCAGTCGAGACAGCAGTCTGACAAACTTTGTTCTTAATCCAGTACTTCCTCCTTCTTTGTGCCCGGTTCAGCCACTATCAGAACCTACTTATTCATATCTTAATTAAATCAGACTAGCACAACATCAGCTTCCCTTTTGACCACTGTCCGCTCAGTAATGACACCTCATCTCTCAGCATCAGTCGTCCTCGGCCTTAAGGCAGGCCTAGGCTGAACTCTCCCTTGTAAAAAAGGCCCCCCTGAAAAGTTATCTTTCCTTTCCCAGTCAGACATGAGGATAGTATGAGACCCTAACAAGTTTTCCACAGATGTTGGACAAGAGTTAGGTCCTGGAGTTATAGGACTCGTCCCCAAAGAGCCCTGAGTTCAGGAGAGCGAACGAGAGCCCTGTTATGATTGAGGACAAGGGTCCGAGCAGAACATTTCTAGCGTGCTACCGGAGAGGGCAGATTCAATAAAGACTTGCTGTTTTCCATTATTAACGGCTTCGATAGTTTCACTAATTCCCGAACTTGCTCAGCGCTACCTCCAGCAGGCTCAGCAGCTTGCTCTCGGTTTCCTCCCGGCACTCCTTTTCGCGCAGCAGCTAGTCCCCCACCTTGTGCAGCAAGTTCCTGAGCATCTCGGTCACACTCTTCTCGGTCTACTTGCGCATGTGCCTTTCAGTTTAGAGCTGATTGCTGATAGTATGGAGTGTCTACGTGACTTTCTAGAGTAGATTCTAATCGGCCTCCTTCCTCTGTGACATCTCTTATATGATGTCCTGATGAATGGCAGGTAGATTTGCCTGAAGGACAGATTAAATAACTGCCATGTTGTCGAAACGCTGCTTGCTCTCCTTGTTCATCTCCAGCTTCACTCCACCCAGCTTCTCATCCACACATTTAGCTTGATGCATTTCTAAGTCCTTGCGGGTTTTCATCTAGAGCTGGATAAGGTGGTCGAACTCGTTAAGGGAACTAGCCAACTACCGCCCGCGCTGTTTTCGCTGTTACGCACTTTTTTATAAGCGAGCCTCAAGGCTGGCGAGGTGCTCTTTGAGGAGGACTGATTTTTTATTGATGTTCTATCGGATTTCATTGTAGCTCTCCTCAAGTTGGGAGAGCTTATGCTCAACATTGTCGAACCTGGCCAGCTTGAGTTGGTCTGGAGTGGATTTCAGGCTTGAGAGTCTCTAAGCGATCCGCGATATGCGCTAGTCGTGCACTTTGTTCGGCTGCATCATTTGCGTCGTGATCCTGCAGGACATTTGAAGTTTAATCTATAACGGTTTCAAAGGGAGTCTGCAGCCCTGATGGTGGAGAGGTCCTCCTTGCGGTAGCGGTGCGAGTCTGCGTTTCGGAGCAGCCTGTTTTCGTAGAGGGACTCCTTCAGGGCCTGCTCTGTTTAGAACAGCTTCTGTATGATACTCTCCTTCTATTAAAACTGAGTCTAGAGAGTTTGGACGAACCTGCCCCGCTCCTCCTTGATCATTTGCGAGAGGGCCTCAAGTCTGCTGCGTAGCTCCTTGTTCTCCTATTGCAGCTCCTGGTTCTCCTTGCGAGTCGACTCCTTGGCCTCTTAGACCTCCTCAAGCAGCGAATTGAAGCGACTCTGTTGTCCCTTGTATTGCTCCTTGACCTGGCTGATCTTTTAATCGAACTCCATCAGCATGCTGTCGAAGTTTCGCTCCATTTAGTAAATGTACTTCTGGGAGGAGTTCAAATTTTGAGTGAGTTGCTAGATCCTAAGGTCAGGCATCATCTGTCCTGGGAAGAACCTGGCTCTCTCATCCATAGCAGCCTTCATCCTGAAGAACTCCTCCTCGATTTCTCGGGCCTTGCGTTTCAGCGACTCGTTCTAGGACTTGGTCGAGTCCAGTTCCTTTTTGAGCCGCTCGATCTCATTTTCTTACTTTTTAAGGCTGTTGTTGCTGCTCTCAACGTGACTGGCAAGAGTGTTTCTCTCCATTTATAGCTTCTCGAGTTGCCGGATAAGCCTATGGCGCTCCTCGGTGAAGAGCATCTTGAGGTCCTCCTCCTTGGCGATCGCCATCTCTCTCAGCTTCTATAGCTCCATCTTTAGGAAGTTGTTCTGGTTCTGCAGTTAGATCGCTGCACTCAGCAGCTATTGGCGGTGGATTTCTCCTCTCTTGAGTTCGTTCTTACAGGTTTCAGCGTCTTTCTAGGCAGCCTCCCTCTTGGATCGCTCCTATTGGTTGTTTTTGGTGAGTTCTTGTAGCGTGTCCTTGAGCTCCTCAATCTTGAGGCGCTGGGCTTTGGTGACCCTGAGATACTCTCTCTCGAAGTCGGGAGCCAAGCAGCCGCCTATCAATCCTTAGCAAGTACCTGCCAGTGAATTCATTTAAATATAGACTGTCAAAATAAGCTAGTTAGCTATAGTATCATCGCTTTCCAGTAGTGCTTGTCCTCCAGGAAGTTTATGTGCGCCTGTCGTCCCAGCAGGCCGTTCAGTCCCCTCCCTTCATCTCCGAACTCCACGCTCACTCTCAACACCTTCGCTTTTTACAGGTCGATCTTAAGCAGTCTGTTGAATGCAGAGTCCTACGAGAGGATGAGTGCGGATGGCTGGGGAACATAGCCATCTTGGGGACTGCCCAGCAACACCACTTGCTTGAAGAGGCTGAAAGTAGGTTTTTCGGCCATCTTAAACATGAGACAGTCTTTGAGGTCGGGAGCATCCTTAAACCACATTTGGTTGAGAGTGAGACATTTCTTGAAGGAATTGTAGACCCAGAGGCCTGCCTCTTTTAAGTGCTGCCCTGTAATTATACCTTCGTGTGGAGTCGCAAGGCTCATATACATATAGAGTTTAGCAATCGTCTACTCTTTAAGATGAGCCAAGCATGCCCGCACCACAAGTCCTCCCAGCGAATGTCCGATGAAGCTTACTCGGCTGTAATTAAGTCTCGATACACTCAGCGTCACCTACACCTCCTTTGACAGATTTTCACCAAGGTCTGATATGCTGTTGCCCTCGCTTTTTTAATTGCAGGTACAGAGGTACATGTCGACATCATCGGACCATTCGATTGATGTGAGCTGGCTCCTGAGGTTCTGAATGTCATAGGCCGAGCTTCCATACCCGTGGACAAAGAAGACAATGTGAGACTCCCTGCGAGTCCGAGTAATCTTCTAGCCATGAATCAACAACCGAGGATAAGAGTGATCATAGAACATCTGAGGTAGTACATCATACTAATCTGCGAGTCTAATCTGGAGAGCAGTCAAACTAGTCTGCTGAAATTAGGCGATTGTCTGGCTTTGGATCAAAATTTACTTGTAAAGGGGATCGAATGAGGTCGACAGCTAAATGAATTTTCGGAATGAAGAGTCTTGGCTTAACAAATAAATGACTTTGTTCCACATCGAGTCGATTCGTTAGTGGAGTTGCAGGTGGAGCTCGTACATCTCTCGCACGGCCTCTCGAAGCTCCAGGCAGGCGAAACTGGGCTGTTGAGCCAGCATATGCCGCTATTTCTCAAGACTGAATTTGATGCGCTTGGACTGGCTACAGGACTATCCATAGAGGTCCAGCATCTTCTCGAACACCTTTTTGGTTATTTTTATTAGCAGATCATCAGCCCTGCTGAAGGTCAGCTTGATAGACTTGCTGATCACGTCGAACACTTATTCCGACTAGATTATTGACTACAATTTTTTAGCCTTTTGGGCGAACTAGCTGAACAGAGTCATTGTCCTCAGCTTTATACCTTGATAGACGAACCCCCCATAGCAATTCAGGTGCATTCCGAAGGGGTTCTTGAAGAAAATGGGGATAGAGCAGAGGGAGCATCCCCTGTCTATTTTTAGCAGGAATGTATCGGTACTTATTTACTTCGCATTCTTGAGTACAGCACTCCGCAAATCCAATCTGGGTTGCAGTTCATTAAGCTTCTTGGTGCTGATAAAGCAGAAGCTGAACTAAAGGATGAGCAGGTGCTCCTTCTTGGACTCGAGTGTGGACTCGAAAAGGAAGTGGCATGCACTGTTGACTTCAATGGTGTCTATTAAGTGACCCAGCTCAATCCTGTTTAGGCCATTACAATTTTGACAAATAGGTAGATGTTTAATCTTCGATCGACTAATCTCCCCAGGAGCTGCTCGCTAGGGCGAAGGGGTGTGCTGCCCTTCCACTTAGGTCTCGCACCCTGACCTTGAATATCCCAAAGCCTGAAACAGAGAGCCCTGAGAGCTTGAGTTCGGTGAGTCTGACGAGTATTTCAGTGTGAGGTCTGGCGAACATATTAAAAATGTTCTTGATAATTGATCAGATAACCGACCTTACTGCAAGGATAACGCAAAGTAAATTATGGAAAAGTTTAACAAGTTTGCAGATAAAGGCACAGGCATCAATCCCTTCCTTCCTGTCCCTCTCACACCCGCCAACTACCTGCTCATCTTCTGCTTGGCACCGCTCATCCTCCTTCGAATCTTTCTCATAGTCCCCCTCTTCGGCCTCATGCTCATTCTGAATTGGATCTGGTCCAACCTAGTAAGTTGATTACCAGGAGCACTATCACATGATATGGAAGATAAGGCGGTTCTCGCTTTGCATTACAAACTTGGTGATAGGCAAAGTGATATTCATCCTGGCAGGGTTTTTCAGGTTCAAAGGCAATACGCATCCATTCACCAGCTCCAACGACAAGCCTCGCGCCAAGTCGGGGACTCTAGTCCTCAGCAACCACAACTCCTTTTGGGATGTAGTCTATTTACTCTACGGATACAGCCCCAAGTTCTTGCGATTGATCGTCCTTAAGGCAGAGAACAAGTACATGTATCAACTGATGTCGCACTGGCAGCTGTTCTCAACTTTATGGAGTCGAGACGTATTTCTGCCCATCCGCATAAATACTCAGAGCGATCTGGCACAGGTTCCTGGATTCAAGCTGAAGCTCTAGACCTACATCGAGAACTCGCGGTAGGGGAACCTGGGCACTTGTGTGGTATTTTGGGAAGGAGTGCAGACCAACGGACAGGGCTACCTGGATATCGACTACTAGGCTGTGCAAATGCCTATCAATCGCCCTAAGTTCTTGTTCTATTTCAAGTACGCCTCCCCTCTAGTCCCTGTCAGCAATCCCGCCCGAAGTCAGCTCCTCCACCTGGCCTTTGGGCTGGCCAACTTCTGGACAAGCCTCTCCTGCCAGTCTAGTAGCATGAATATCGAGTTCGCTCAGGGCAAGATGAGGCAGTGGGCAGCCACCAGCCTGAGTCAGCACGAGAGGCTGTCGGTGAGCTGGTAGGACTACAAGGAGTTCTCAAAGATGTGGACGAGTTGCCAAGACACAAAATACATAAAAACCCAGTGAATATAATAATATAAGACTTGTGTCCTCACAAGACAATGAGTCCGACACAGGATGATAAATTAGGATTTTAATCCAATCATTCAAAGAGCCTGCTGGTCCTTGCTATCTCATGCCTACGTCTGCGAACCACCGGCTTGTTAGAGATGCTCTGCTCATCTCCCCTGTTCTACTAGTGAATCAGGTTTTGGTTCGAAGGTAGGTCTTCTACGTGCTACACGTCGTAGAGCACAACATTCTTGGTTAGAGCGAACGGGATTGAGGTTGCTGTCTTCCCGTTGTTCTTTGGCATTTGCCTAGAATTTTAATCACTGGACTCTTCTGGGCTAACTTTGGATTGTTAGATGCCCTTTTATAATTCCGGCATGACTTTATTGAGCTCAGTGATGGCGAGTTGGTTGTCTAGGTTGTCCGTGGTAAACACCATTTCCAAGGGTATGAACTGGTAGAGGAGTTCCTAGACGATGGTGAAGATGATTTTATTGAGGAAAGTGGCTGCACAGAGGCCGATGGTTAGGTTGGTGTTCTTCGAGAAGAGGAGACAAGCGAGGTAGGTGTAATCGACGAGACAAAGTACAAACAGCAGCAAACTCACCTTCCTAAACCTATTGATATGCTTGATGTCTAGGATATCCTTTAGAACGACAGGAATGAAGATGAGGGCGACTGTAGTCTTGTCGGAGGTGTAGATGAGGATCAGGGACACCAGGGCCTCAACAAGTGGGTCGAATACGTGCTTGCATTTTATGAATAAATCTTTTGAAAAAGAGCCACGAGAGTTTTAGCTAAGCAATCCGATCACAGCCTCCAAGAAAATTAGTGAGAGAGTTATTCCGGACAGAATGGTGTAGAGTTGCTCCTTGGAATTCATGAGAGTTGTAATGGAGAACAGGATGACAGGCTGTCGTGAGACTACCTTGAAGAAGCTGAAGAAGCGCAGGTAGAAGTTGACAATGAGCTCGTAGTAATGGAGTTTAAAGAAGTTGATGAAGTAGAGCTGCCCGTTGAGTTGATTGTTGAGGTGAGATCCTGCATTGGCAAGGTTGAGGTGGGTGATTCGCTTGTGAATGCTGTAGAGTAAAAGCATGGCGCTGGATATAAAGTATATGAGAAGAGGTACAAAACCTACACTAAAGAGGTTGGAGTCGCCTATTAGCGAGAAATAGGTCAATGGTTTGTTCGACGCCAAGGACGCCAGAGGCTAAGCGAAGTCAAGGAAAATGAATCTGCGGAAACCTAGCAGGAATTGTGAGAGCTGCTGAGGCACATTTGAATTGTTGAGGAGGAAGGTCAGTGACCAGAATGCTAGATTCAAGAGTTTGATGGTATAATGTCCGAAGAAATAGATAAGAGCGGAGAGAATTAGGAAGACAAGTCCGACGTAGAGGCCGATATTGTAGTAGGATTGGAGAGAATCTTGAAGCTTTTGGAACTCCTGAGGTGGGGCGACGACGGCCACAGTTGATGGTAAAGGAGAGCTAATGGTTTATTATGGCTTAGGGAAGATTTAAGGAGTATTAAGGATGAGGTAAGCCTTTACTTCGGAGAATTGTTGCAGAGACCTTCGGAATTGGAAATTAGGAAGCATGAGGTTAAGGTCATTGTCGCCGATTGAGATGTCTTTAACTGGAGGATAGACAATAGTCCCGTTCGAAAAGACAAGCTTAACTTTGAAAGTGTTTTTATTGATTTGGCTTCGAGTGGCTTTGTGAAGGAAGCCTACTACAGACACTTTGAGTGAGAGACCTTAAGAAGTTTGTTTAAGAGTTTAAGGCTTAAAAGAGACGGCGCCTGGACATTAATTGCCACAAGATACACAAACTCTGGCTCCACCTTATCTGAAGAATTTTTAGGGACAAGAAGATTGGCATTTATTTTAATGATTAAAGAAGCCAGGAGAACATAACTTACATGAAGTTGCATTACATTCGGAGCAATTGGATTGGCAAGGGAGGCATTAAAGTCCGGATAAATAAGAGGACGAAGGACAAGTAGGTGGTATAGGATCCGTTTTATTTGAAAGAGAAGGATCGGTTTAATTAGTTGGTGGTGTAGGATCGGTTTAATTAGTTGGTGGTGTAGGATCGGTTTAATTAGTTGGTGGTGTTGTCGGATCAGTTGGTGGTGTTGTCGGATCCGTTGGTGGTGTTGTCGGATCCGTTGGTGGTGTTG
>QQSS02115525.1:0-16406 GCA_003687565.2 Craspedacusta sowerbii
TAGATAGATAGATAGATAGATAGATAGATAGATAGATAGATAGATAGATAGATACATAGATAGATAGATAGATGGATGGATAGATAGACAGATAGACAGATAGACAGATAGATAGATAAATAGATAATTAGATTGACTGATAGGTATATATATATATGTATATATATATATATTTATATTATATATATATATATATATATATATATGTATATATATATTTATATTATATACGTAGGTGTGCATCGAAGCAATTCTGAATTCCTAGTCCAATTTAGCCCAGAGTTAATGCAATTAAGCGTTGTTTCTTCATCTATTTGCGTCCATGAGCGTCTGATGAATCTTCATCCCAGATGGAGAATCATGCCGACTATTTGACAAATCAAACAAATTCCTTTTTACAAAATCTTTAGTTGGCATATGTTTATGAAATGCCTTACCTTAGAAATGCGTTTTGCTGTTGCTTTTCCGCGTTCAGCCTTGATTCATATCTCGTCGAGAAGAGGCAGATGAAAATCAACGTGACTATTACCAACAACCCGATTGTCCGAAACCCATTTCTGCGCATCTTGTTCGCGAGTGGGGAAACACTACCCATATCGCTTTTGCGGCTAACAGAAGTCCGTCATCGTATGTCTAGATAACCAGTCCTTCGTTCCACGAAACGATCTTGTTACACTTGCCCTTTTAATCTTACGCAAATACGATTCGTAAGCGACGTCGGTCACTTTGCAAATGCGATTCTTAACCTCGTCGCCCTCCAATGCCTCACATTTCAAAGACGTGACGAGATGTTCGAAAGGCAATCGAACCTCAGAAAATTCGAAAGAACGGTTTCGAAATGTGTATCTTTTTCGTGTCTCGTTCAATAATGTTCGCTTTTGTTGCTTGAAACCCTTGAGATGCGTCCTCAGCGTCTAAACAGAGGCGAAATCAACTTGTTCGAAATCCGCTTCAAGCCACAAAGCCGATGAGGAATAAACGGATGATATCAGTCTAACGAATCAAACCTTCGGAAAGGATACGATAAAGCATAAGCTGATAGGAAGTGGTACTTTCTGTGATTTACCGCGTGCGGTGTTAGCAGACCTTAATGATAAACTGAGCGAAGTTTCTGCAGGGCCCAAGTTACTAGAGATTGGTGGCTCTTTTCAGCGATATGTTCCCAATAAACTAGAAATTGCCTTGAGTTGTCGATGTCCACAAAGTGAAAATAAACTCTCTCTTTTGAGGGCTTGTTTAGCAATATTCTTAACTATCCCCGAGTCAAGTAATAAATAAAAAGGTTTCAACACATTCCTAAGGTTAGAAAAGATGATTAAGGGCAAACGAGACAGGAAGTGTCCGAGTTTGAAGTAATTTGGTAGTGTTAGAATATCGCGCCTAATACTCCCGAAAAATGATCTGGGAGTTCATATTCTTTTTGCTTAGTGTTTACTCATATTTAACAATCATTATTGAAGATTTTAATTACTTATCCTTCAGATTAACTGATATCACTTTTGCTAAAACTTCTGCTGATTTTAGTTCGGGTCACAGTCGAGAAAAAAGGGCAGCAACAACGAAGAATTAGAACTATACCCCGGAATTCCGAATGTCCGACTTAAGTGTAATCTTAAGCTTAAAGGCCGTTGTAATCGGGGGCATAACACACTGATAATAATAAAAGTTGTAATGTCCACTTTCCCTGGTACAAGGACAAAAAAAACTGCCATCTAAAACAACGCATATACAGATTGCTTTCCGTGGTACGACAAGCAACTGTCAGTTGATGACTGTTATTCGTGAATTACCGAGTCTGCGTTAAGCGCCATTTTGGATGTTACTTTTGTCACGTCACAAGAGGAATCACGTTTTCAGAATGTATGCATTTACTCAACTTCTGGAGCGAAAACTGAATAATAAATTTTGAAGTAAACTTGATACATGTCTGGTGGGCGTCAATAAACCTTTGAAAATAATTTCCTGATAGACCTTTGGCATAACGTTGTTTAAACATAAAAGTGCCTAGGACCTATGATTTAAATGCAAAGCGCGTTGCTGAAATAATAAATGCCGCGTTGCTCTGGCCGAAACTGTTGGTTCTGTTGGTAACCTTATACGGCTTCCGAAAGCAACATTGCTCTAGAGCGGTGTGCAATAGAGGCTCATCTTTTTTGAGCATTGGTTCTTATCTTTTTGCAGCTGGCGCACACCAATACTATTACTGCATTCACAACATATCCTCTCGCAGAAAGATTTTCTTAAAGATATTGAGCACTTACTACTAATTCTCGTGAAAAGCAAAGCAATGGAGTGCAGGAGACAATTACAATTGAAGTTCATAGGAATTTTACATGCATGCATTAGCGACATACTTTTCTTCGAATTCTGCATGTATTCGTGTCGTATGTATGAGTATTTTTATTTATTTATTTATTTTTTATTTATTTTGAGAGGTGCATATTTTCCATCTCAAAACTTTGTATTTCGCGCTTGTCGTGTGTCAGTGGAAGTGTGTTAACTCAATCCTAGTCAGCGCAGTAGTTGGGGAATTTCTACGCAATGGTAATATATTGTTGTTTATTAATCATGATATTGATTATTTTTGAAGAAGATCACACTTATTCTGATGTTTTACTTCAATCTGCGATGCGAGTTAATCTTGAACGCCTCGTTTCTGTTACATGCCGCCACTGAGTTATCAGTTCACCGCTTGGCAAGAAGTGCAGATGTCAAAATTCGAAATTCGCTGGCACCTTCTCCTAGGTGAAACATTCGAATGCAAATTTGTGCCTTGCAAAGAACTGTGTAAAATTTGTCGTTTTCTGGAGATAGCCAGTGGCTCTACACCACTTGGTCGCTTTGACAACATCGGGCGAAACACAAGATTGCGTCTCCTTTTTTAAATTGACTTCAACAAGTCACAGGTAGTGGACCAATACATTATCATAGATAAATCCGTGACCACAGTACTATATATTCAAAAACACTGTGAGGATTAAACTTCGGAGGTATAAACCCGTGCCTGTGATATAATCCCTGAGAATAGGGTTAACCGTCAAGTATCAAAGTTTAACACTATATTTGCTGACCTGTGAGCAGCAAAGAGACCTATCTTTGGGTAGCTAATAAGAGGGTAGTAATTGCAATTTGGAAGGTAGATTTATGAATGGATGGAGAGATGGAAAATTCATAAAATTGATTGTAGCATGCAGCAACTTTGTGTTTTATGTTATTCGTTCCAAAATTGTGAGTGCGTTTTGTAGGCAAAAAATGCTTTCATATAACAATAGTTCTAGTAGGAAAAGTTGATCCATTGCCGCGAAAAAAAATATCTATACCTTTGGTAACTTATGATGGCACCAATCATGCATAAAGAGGCACAAATTAAGTTCAATCTTCCTTTGAAGTCCTAATATCTGTAGCTGTGAGAATAATGGCAATGAAGTTTTTTCATAATCAGAAAACCTAATTATTCCGTGTACCCGTTTTTGCAATTTTCTTTTTCTGCTTACAAATTTTTTCCCCGCAAGTCCCCTAGTCAAACATGCATAGGTCATTAGGTAGTAAAAAGGACTGTAGCAGATCGTTTTAGTAGAGCTTGCGTCGACATAGTGAATAATTTTTGAAAGGAAGGCCGCTTGCCTTTCTCAGCTTTTTAGCCAGTTCAGCTATGTGTAGTTTTCTTGAGATCAAGGATTACCCCTTGTTATTTTATTTCATTGGATAGGCTTTTTTTCCCTTTGACTCGCAAGTTTAATCTTATCTCAGAGTGCTGCTTCTGGGACCAAATAGAATCAGGACCATTTTATTTTAATTAAGAGAGTCTATCGCACAGACATATAGTAAAGATAACTCCTGAGATATTGATGATGATTAAGGGAACCGCTTATCTACAAAATAGTTGTATTATCAGCGACGTGTTGAGCTGCTACAGAAGACCTGCACCGGGTCAAGTCAATTAAATAAAATAGAAAAAGTAGGGGCCCTCAAACAGATCCTTGAGGGACACTAAAGTCAATCTCGTTGATTTTCGGAGTTGATATTTTCAACTGGGACACATTCGTCCATAGAGATACGACTCAAACCATTTCCGACAAACACCGCGAGTACCATAAATTTCAAGCTTCTCTAGACGGATTTGCAAGTTGACCGTTCCAAAAGCTACCTGCAAGTCTAAAAATACTCAGCAGGCAATGTCGCCTTCATCAAGGACATCACTTATGGAGCTTTTAAAACTTATTAAGGTAGGATTTGGGGAATAATACATGTGGAAACCAAATTACAAATCATGAGTTGGTCAACTTTTTCCAGGTAGGCATAAAAACGTGTATAAATTTCTTTCTCAAAAATCTTCTATATGTTTATGGAAGCAGATATAGCGCGATAGTTGTTACCTGATGCCTGTATGCCCAGACTTATAATTGATACAATGGCACCACTCTTGCATCCTTAAGGATGTCGGAAAGCTTCCACGACAAAAGATTGATTAGCTTAGAAATAGGTGCTGCAAAGTTTTAAAAGGTTTGTTAGTATGCTGTGCGGTCCGCAAGCAATAGACACATGCAACGAGTTTATGAAGTCAGTTACCACATTTGCATCAGTTGGTTGCAGAAATAAGCTTTGCCTTGTCGTAGGAGGCTTGTATGTTCTTAAACGACGAGGAGAATCTGGTATTTTGAAGATAAGGGATTTACCGACGCAAGAAGAAGAGTTGGTGAAGGCCGTGGTAATCCTAAGTGAAGTTTGTGCCGTGGATTTGATGACAACGCTCGTTTGATGGCATAACTATTAGAATGATATTTGATCATGCTTACCACAGTGTTGCGTTGTATCTTATACTTTAAGAGTGCTTCTGTCTGTGCTTGGCGATTTGATTCTTCTAGAAATTGTTTTAGTAGTTTATCACGGACTTTCATAACTTGCGAAATGCTAGTTAATATATCCTTCTGCTTAATTATAACTCCTTTTCTCGTTAAATTTCGAATGGGTGCCATAACGTTCAAAGTATCTGTGATGTTATCAATAAAAAAAAATTAATGAGAGTAGTTGAATCCCTCTTAACGCTAGAAAGCAATTTCCAATTTACACTTCCAGATCTTTGAAGAACTCTAACGTAAACGATTTATGGGACCGGGTATATGTGTGCTCTGCAATACTGATTTACTCAGTGAACATGGTGAATTGGCCGAAGTTATTGGAGATTTAGCTACTACTCACGGATTGGTATTTAAAGTAGTACCACCACGGTGTAGTCTGATGTTGAGACTTGCTGAGTCTTTGGCTGCTGAATAACAAAGATATCAACCACCACTAAACTCTGCTGTGGCAACGGACCTGAGCCAATACTATGACATGCAATCCTAGAGAGCATGTTTGAGTGACAATTATTTCTTACCTGCTATTCCAGCGCCAAGAGTCTTTGTGCGTGTGTGTGTGTCTGTGCGTGCTTGTTCGAGTTTGTCTGTGTGTATATGAGTGTGGTGTGTTTGTGGGTGTGCGTGTGTGGTTGAGTGATTCTGTGTGTTACGTCTGTCTGTGCCTGTGTATGTGTGTGTTTGTGCGGGTGTCTGTGAATGTGTGTTTGTTCGTCTGTTTGTACGTGTTTGTGTGGTGTGTTTGTGTGTATGTGTGTGTGAGTGTGTGCGTGTGCGTCCGCGTGTGTGTACGCATCGATAAAACAACCTGGCACACAGTGTTGCACCAAAAGGTGTTGCAGTAGATGGTCATTAGACCACAGTAGCCCAAAATTAAGCAATCAAGAGGCGGACTAATTTATTTTGAGACAACTTTGCGTCTGTATTGACATGAGCTGACTTGCATTTTTTACATCTGCAAACTGCCTATTTTTTTCATGAAGCAGCATTCAGCAGTGGCAAATCTTGGTCCGCCTGTTAGAATGAAAATTTTTACATCCCCCTGCCAGTAGCCACTGCGGTCATAAAATATTTTGCCACGCGACAAAGTTGAAGAGATACCCTGACCGAGTCATGGTTTTCTCAGTTTAATAGAAAAATCAAACTGGCTTTTTAAGAAGTCAAGCATCGTGAAAATAATAGTTATTCACAATAACAATATTAACCTTATAATAACTATAATAAATTTTCATTCAAACTAGCAAGGCTATCAATTATGGGTGCCCTTGCATGACTATACGTGACATGGTTGGGGGCCTATTTCTCCTTGTTTGACATTTATAGTGTATTACCGTCTTGCCTTGGCAAGACATGAACGCTTTGTGTCGCCATATTGAATAAATTTAGGTTAGATCGGTCGGAGAGCGCATTTTTCTACAAACATCCTTGGAGCGGTGCAAAACACTGGGTAAAGAGCAATTTTAGATAGCAACGCGGTCAATAAAATGAGTTTAAATTTCCAGATAGTTGCAATCCTTCTTGTTTGCCTCACATGCGTAACCAAAGCTTCCCTGCCGAATTCTTGAGCTAATACTAACTAAGCGAAGACGGATATGTTTTATTTTAGTACACTTTGATGTTCTGTACATCATATTTTCTCTATTTTAATGCATTCCGATTGAATAGCGGTCTCACTAACCTCATTTTTTTCTTGGCATGTCTTGGACCATGTTGCCCGACAAACTGTACACAGCAAAAAAATGTCGACTTCCTTCTGCTAACAACTTCTTGGGTAGAACCTGCCACACAGATTTCCCACGGAATCAACAACTTTCTTTGCATTCACCAAGAAAAATCCGCAGCAGTTCTTTCAAGTATCAAAATTCATGTCTTATTATCTGTGGCGGATGGAATGCCATTCAAAATTTCCTCACGGCCGGCATAGGGTCGATAAGCTTGCCCTTACGTGGCCTCATGACCCGTACGAATATATATCCCGTAGGTTTCGCCTCTATAATAAAAATCTGTTTACCTGGAGGGCAATATCGGGAATCTATTTCCGGCTCTTCATCGTCACAGGAAATCAGAACTCGGTGAGGGTCAAACTCAGCATGCGATAGAAGAAAAAGAAATTTGCCTCGGCTTGTGAAAAGTATTGTATGTACAAAATAAATAAATAGATAAATAAATAAACAGATAAATAAATAAATAAATGAATAAATAAGTAAATAAATAGATAAATAAATAAATAAATAAACAAATAAATAAATAAATAAATAAATAAGTAAACGGAGCAAAGCACTAATTAAATCTCATGGTTCCATCAGCCGGAGACAGTTTCTCTGGGAACTTCGACTGACCGGCAGGTTCAAGCTCCGGAACAATACGTTAATGAAAATTTTTGGTTCCACCACAGGGAGACAATGTCCCTTCTGGGACGGTCGATAGAGCACGCGCTAATATTGCCCGGGGCTAGTGATTTGGGTTCTTCACGATCATCCGAGGACCGAGCAGTGGTCTGAGCGTCAATGTGTACCACCCGCTTCGCGACAGGCTCATTCACCACCTGACAGGTACCTTATCTGCTGCCACTTGAGGTTGATTGAATGCACCAGCGTGAGTTCATGCCACTCTTGAAACTCTAGACCCGTCCAATAAATAGCAGCAACAAAAACAGCAACAGGAAATGACACAGCCTAACTTCTGACATATTCTGCGTTAAATTTTGAAAAGTTGTTATAGCTAACTACCAGCCACGATACCTTGTAATTTTTTTTCGAAAAGTGAATGCTGCTTCTAGTTTAAAAATTGTAAAAAAAAAGGTGACAGAAAAATCAAATTTAAGTGATTATCATGCGACGAAGATAATTTCACCCAGGTAAAAATATGGTGGGTTTAATTAGCGATGAACAAATAGCTCAAATTATGCCTATTGACGTCACACGACAATAAGCAGGCATACCACTTTAAAATAACTATGCAATACAAGGACTACCGAGCATCGTTCAGTATTTCCGTTTCATGCACACTCACAGATAGCCAGTCATGGGACTGCATGTTTACTGTTTTTATGAAGCCGGCAATGGCCTAAATGCAAGAAATATAAATATTGCCGACATCCCTGGTCTACTTGCCAAATATCCGAGATTCGATGCCACAAATCAAAACTTGGCTGCCCTTAACTTGGCTCTGATTTGGTTGGCTTATAAGGAATGATGAAATTGCCATGAGTGAATCCTAGATCAAATTTTCTCTCATAAAACGCAATAGTGATAACACAATTGGCCACTCCTCGTAACTGATCAAACCTATGTCACACTTAAGAGACTGCATGCACATACATATACATACACATACACCACACATCACATGTGGTGCGTGGTGTTCGGTAGTGGAGGCAGTTGATAGCTAGCCTGTCGAAATACCGCCATGACGATCAGTTTGACTTCTAGGTGATAAGGAGTTGAAGACAATGAACCGGGCGTGTTTTCGCCACTTTCAAATCCCACATTCACACATCTTCTGACAAAACGCCTGTTTGGCAGCAGCCAAGCAGAAAATGGGGGAAGTTGCTAAACCCCAGAGCCGTCCCGATAGCAGTGATCTCAAACATGCAAACAGCGCGATAAAAATAGCTTGCTTTGTTTGTAGGGTTTCAAAATTTCCTTTTGATTTTGACTGATTCGATGGTATATGTTCGTCACCATTTTTCCAATTCAAACCTTAACTGATATCTGGAAAATTTTTCTGTTTGACTTGAAAGCTATAGGAAAGAAGAGCGCGTAACTTAACCTAATCTTGCAAACTGCAAAGTTTGTCTCATCAACTCTTTGCAATGAGGACTCGGCAAACCTTTGCGTTTTTTCCACGCGCGTTGGATTCATCTGGGTGGTCACACATTCGCTGGTCAGACGGATACCTCTGTGAATATTGGGCAAATGTGGGGCGAGACATTAACCTCGATGTGACATTGCCTTTGCATTGGGCACGTAGGGAAGGCAGTCTCCCGGTGGTCGCAGGTGACTGCGAATCGAAAACGACCGTGCCTACTCGCCAGGTTTTACAATGCGAAACCAATTTCCCAAAATTCTGCAAACTCTTGCATAATTTTGCATTATGAATTTTGCAGTCACCGTTCATCGAAAGTTCGGCTTTGCTGTCATATGTTTCGTTCCGCAGCTAATTCTGATTTGACTAGCAATTTTTTTTTCTTATTCTTTATACGTTTACATACGTCTGTACCATCTACGTCGTGCCAGATCTTCCCAGATAGCTTTCATACAATTTCTCCCGGTTGGTACCTAAAAAATGTTTGCCTTGGAGCAGCGAAGACATGGCCAAGCTCAGACAATATATAAAACGCAACATCCGGAAAAAGAGAGGCTTCAACACAGCTTGGCTCAAATGCCGCAAGTTCGGAACCCACGGAGCAGCCGCCAGGTCGTCATCAGGATTTGGAACGGTATGCGACCATAACAGTTTTGCGAATGCGACGAATGTTACCTCGTAAACACGCAATCTTACACAGCTACTCGTAATCAATGAAGAGCCTAGAGCAGACTTACGAAAATGATTGAGAAGACACAAACGATATTTCTTTGCTCCGGTTTATGCCTTAAAGCACTTTCCAGCAGCGTCATGCTAAATTTTACGTTCCTTGAGCAAAAGCGAAATCGAAGTTCGCATCGTGGGTATTGAATTTGATATTCGATATTGGAAGGCTATTACGACCCTTGCACCACACAGATATACAAGCTAACGGGTTTTCCTGGAGAGGGTGCTGTTTCGGCAAACAGCAAGGTCCAAAAGTCAATACACAAAACTATGTTGGCGACACGATATCGGTTTTAATTCCTTCTCAAAACGAAACACAAGAAGGCTCACTTATCCTCTCACGCAAAACAGTATGATAAAACTTTCAATTCCAGAAAAATTAAACTGAAAAAAAAAACACTTATCAATCAACTGTCCAAGCATGACTATTTCATTAAAACTACTTGAATTATCATTATCCATGCAAGAAGAGATTCATCGTAAGACCATAGGTTATCCAAGATAGCTACTAAAATAAGAAGGAAAGAAACGATGAACTACTGATCTGAATCCACCACGCGGTCAGTCATAAGCAATGGGTACGCGCTTGAGGTAAAATAAAAGTGACAGCATTAACAAGAAGGAAAAATGACGATACAAGAAGACAACGCCAGACCCGAAATGGGGAAATAAACCGGGGGAGGGCCAGAAGAAAAGGACAGGCGCCGAACAGCGTACGCGTCACGAGAATCTCATTTTCAAGAACAGCTCAGGAAAAAAGTGGGCGTATCTGCAGGGCTACGAACGTAAACAAAGGAACTTTTCAGAGTTACTCGCACGCAAATAAAACTCTGAGCACGCCCACTGCAATGAACGCCATCGCTCCACGTGCTCACACGCAAGAAGAAAAGATTCCATGACGCATTCGGGCTTTACGTCATCGTCCTCACTTTCACGAGCGCAATCCTCTTTGAAGCATGGCGCCATGTTGAACAGCGCCATTTTGAAGCGGAATGTCCAAAATCTACACACAAAAGCAAGACTGCGCGTGCGCAAAAAGAGCACCCGACCGAAAATTACGACCGCGCATCAGCAGACAGATCAAACGTTTCCCGAGTACATCAAACGCCACAATCGATGCTAAAACTCGTGCCGGCACCGGTTAACTTGCATGGTAATCGCAACTCTAAAACCGGCGGCCATAGTAAACGAAAATACATTCATGCTGCAGATAAAAAAAAAAAAAAAAAAAAAAAAATTGCGTGTGGATTTTCAGGCACGTAAAAAAATCAACAAAAAAGAATATCACAAGTCAACGAATAAAAGGTCGCAAATAGAGGACATGGCATTCAGTTACACACAACTACAACAACAAAAAATTCACAAATCAACTAATAAACGGACGCAAATAGAGAACATGGCATTTACACACACACACACACACACACACACACACACACACACACACACACACACACACACACACACACACAGAGCCGCGCACCTGCGCAGAGGCAGGCCCACCTCACCCAAGCGACAGCCGAGTCTCGAACAAGGACGCTCCGCCAGTAAAATCAACACTAGTGACAACGCGGATAACTTCACAAACCAGTAGCAGCTGGTTCAAAGGTGCAATAATGATAGAACATAACGGAAACACAATAGGATAGCTGCATCACACAATAGGACCAGATGCATAAATGTCCGTTTGTAACAATCAGGAAGGGACTTTGATCCCACAAACTGCTCGCCAAGCGAGTTCAAAGCAACTGCCGACATTACTAAACCGTTGTCAGAAACTAACAGTAATTATTCCGCAGGAAAAAGCCTAGAAAAGTTTTTCAACGCATGAGTAACGTTAACAGAAACGACAAAAAAAATTTGCCAACTTGTTGATGAAAAGCGGGTTTTGTTGGTTCGTGGAACTACTAGGGCGCGTGTCTAGATCAGAGCGGTCTTTATTGCCTTACCTAGGAGGCAGGGTACTTTGCATTATTTCGATAGCGAGTTCCAGCCTGAGCAGATCAGTCGGTGGGAACGAGGTTAAATAGTGGAAGAGGGCGAAGGGAGTTGTGCCGCACAAGCCATTCGAGTGAACGCAATAAACGCATACATTCGAGAAACCAAAAGTTAAGGTCTGGCTCGTGCAGAGGAAGAACAAACAGGGTAAAATCTTTGTAAATAAATACATTACAAAAAGTACGCAACCGCATCTGAAATAAATAGACTGTGGGGAAAAAATAAAGGCATTTACTTCCTGTTCCATACAAACAGATCTGCACTGGCAAACGATCCCAACATCGCAAACACAAATACACAAGCAATTAATTGGTTAAGTGAAAGGAAATCAAGCAAGCATGACTGCACGATAAAAAAAATCTATGATTGTTACATAGCAGTCAGCAACCAGCGAAGCTAAATCAGAAAAACAAACCACGAAAGGCTAACAACAGTGCTAACCAAAGGCATTCCACAGCTCATAGATGCATATCTACTAATCATATTCACACAAAATATTTTGGAAAAACTTTACAAAACTAGCTCTCCACATAAGGAATCAACATCTACCAAAGTTGTATAACAACCAAATCTACTCAAGCAAGAGAAAACAAGTAAGCAATCTGAGAGAAAAAGACATTTTATGGAGAAGGCTCTGACTAGAAACCTACCAAAATTGGCTAAAAAAACATGTAAGCAAAACTAAATAAAAATAAGGCAAAAGCGACTCTTAAGCTAGGTTTGCTTGGTTACTTAAGTAGAAATCCATAACAATCACAAGGAGAAACCATTGCTTCTGCAGTAGATCAACAACAAAAACTTCAAAGAAACAAATAACAAATCTAAAATGCAAATCCAGCTTTATCAAACCTTAAAACATCTATTAATAAATTTTTTTTGGAGAACTATCAATCTACAATTTAAAACAACAATATTCTGATTGCATTCAAGAACAAATGCACACAATAAATGCCTCATTTTACAGCATGCATGGTTGGTAATACGAGTGGCAACTTAGCAAAGATCAACTTTGCTAAAGACCAGCATTAGTCATTCATATCATTAGGAAGCATGAAGGTCTTGCATATATTGGGGAATAATAAGTTTTGTGTTAGAATTGCAAGCATTAGCTATCAAGATTAAAATAAACTATTAATGAACTTTAGGACTTGAGCATTAAGCAACTAGAAACATTTCAAGCACTTGAGCTAAGTAGACTCACAAAGCAAGACTATTCTCATTTAGCATGGGGGATATATCAATTTGTATGACATACTTAAGAAAAGCAAATTGCACCACCAACTCAAGCAGCTCAAAATATTTCTGACCATCCAATATTTTCCAGCACACCTATTAGCATGATAGGAATGGCACCAACCCAACAATATTACCCCAATCACATCGTAAAACTTTAGAAACCAAAATTTTTTTCAAGAAAGACAAACACACAAAATTTGCAACCTCAAAATACCCCAAAAACCTAAGGAGTTATTTAAACATAACACCAATACACCACAATGCCTGTGACACGCGTTCTAGTACAAATCTTTTTTTTTGTCACACAGACAAATGAATGCAATAAATCTGAGATGAAGGAGCGACTGTCTATCAGTACCATAAATATCTAGCTGAGCAAGATTTTGTGGGACGTTGAATGAATAACCCATCACACACATTCAGCTAAAACCACGAAACCAAGTCATAACAAATTCGAAAAATACCCCACTTGAAAAATACTTCTAGTATTAGAAGTTTTAGCTTATAAATCCAGGAGAGCTTTTCCTACTTTTACTCATGTATAGCTTTTCTTTTCGAATTTCATACTGCTCAGCTACCTCCATAGCTTTTGGTCTGCATGCACGCCCGAAGAACTGAATTTTCGACTTACGAAAATGAAGAACTAGAGTAACCTCAAACGTGCTAATTATCCCAGTCTCAGGATACAAACTGCCCAGAAGCAACTTCTCATCTTCCTCTTCCACTACTAAAATCACTTTGCAACCTTTAAGGCCATATGGTTCTGATTTGGCAAGTTTCATAATGTCAGCAGCAGTTCGCAGAGTTAAGTGATCAGAAATTTTAATACGATGGGTATTGTTGGTTTCTACGATATCTTTTATCTGAAAAGCAAGATTTTGCTGCATCTGACATTCACGGAACTCCTTTAGAGTACCAAAATGTCCTTCTGTTCCATTTTCTTGCTCATCTAAATTAGGGCAAAACATGATGGTTAGCTATTATAAATCGAAGTCTTTTGATTGGAAAAACAAGCACCCTGAACCCAGTGAAAAATTGCATACAAAATGCTTTGTAAAACATAGGAGTAGTTCACCACACTACTTTGAAAAATGCTCACCAATGCCTGTGACAAAGGATAAAAATAAGCCACAACAATAAATTATGACGTCAACTTACCAGTAAACTTGGGCACTTTTACATAGGACTCTTCAAAACTCCAACTGTCTTCAACAGTCTTGGCGTCACTTAAGGCGTCGAGATTTGTAGACGATGAAGAAAGAGAAGAAGAGATCGAACTCTTCGCAGAATAGTAGGCCTCATCCGATTCGGTGCGGTCGCGTTTTGGCACAGCACCAAACAGCATCCGAAGGACATCAATAAACGTTACAGCTCGAGGGCCAGGATTGCTCTTCTCTACTATCGCACTTGACGTGTGGCGTTCAACAAACAAGCTCTTATCAACTCCTGCGCAACCGGCTTTAACGGCTCCTTCGGCATAGCAGGAGCTCATGTTCTTGAAGTATACTTCGTTGCAAAGAACCATATTTAAGGACTAACAAAATTGGTACGCATTTGCACAATCAACCCCGTGAACTTTAGCAGCGTTTCCACGGTCCAGCACGATGAAAAGTTGCAAGAATAGCAACAACGAAATTACTCCAGAACTCAGGTCTACGCCAATGCGATAGTACCGCAAACAGCGCACAGCCTTCCCTTACCACTTTCTCACTGAGCAGCTTTTCCAACAGACAGACCATCGCAGATCGCATCAGTTATAACAGGACATGGAGGAGGGGGTGGGGGGGGGCAAAAAAAATTGCGCTCGTGGAAACCCCCAAGGCCCTCTTCACCAATAGCATTGTTACTCATTAGTCGCAACGACCAATTGGAAGAATGGTTGGCAAGAAGCTTTCGCGGAACAAGGTTTTGCGCAATAGGTTGCCCGCGGGACGTGGTGGCTCAGATGCCACAGAGCGCCTCATATCCCACATAGTTGCGTAAAAATAGGAACGACGTTTAAGCTATCAAAATATAAAGACGTAAAGCGAGTTAAGTTGCAGGGATCCATAAAAGAAGCTTTAACGTTGTGCGGTCTTATTACACATCCTACAAAATTGAAAAGAAATGATAATTGATCTATTGAGTGATATATAAGCCGTAATTATAGAGGCATGCTGGAAAATCATTTTATAAATTGATGATGCCTATGGTTGTTTAACTTGCTTAGTCCGCTAAATAATTTGACAATTATTTTAACTAGCAAGCCTTAAGAGCTTTCCGCATTCCGCAAAGCCAAATCCTTTGCTTCCCTCGCACATTTTATTAGCAATTAATGGAATGGGTTGCCGGACCAAACCAGGCAACAAAAATGCCTATGGAAATTTATCTAGCGTAGCCTGTCTTAAAAAGTGTCATTCAAACTAGTGCTGTGCCCCGGAGCACACCGGATTAGGCTTTCAGGGTTGGTCAAATAACCCCAGGTAAAGTCTGCTACACCGGTAATTTGAACCTCTTGCCATTCACAGGTAGGTAGGACCTTACCAAGGATTTATTTTAGTGGATGAGATTCGATCTCAGAGCATCCGTGCAGCCAGGATGCGTTTGAAATTTTGAACTCAGGCTTTTACGTAACGATGCCGAACTATGCGCATCAGCTGGGCTTACAGGAATGTTTTGTTTAGATCAGATGATTTTTTCCAATACAAAGCTGACAAGGTAAAATGGCGAGCTGATGAAACCTCAGCAACCGAAAGTCAGGCTATTGATTTCCCGGCATGCCACTGAGGCTTGCGCCATCTGCGGGAAGCGCCGCATGATGCATTGCGGTGATGGCAGAAAGCGCGTGTGGAAGCAAGCTTGAACTCCGCAAACTAGACAGGTCACCTAGACCTAGAAAATCCAGGTCAGTATTGCCACTGAATGACGACATCACTGTTAATGTTCCATCGCGGAATTCCACTAGTGAAGGTTGTCTATGCAATCGGAATGGCAGCTGGAAAGATCGAGGAAATATTGTACGATCTGGCTCCAATCAAATAGCCTGGAACCTGAACGAGACCTTTCTTTGAAAATCGTATGGAAAATTTATATTAAACATATATTACGGTAACGCGTTAGCTCCGGGGAGACTCATCGGTAAAAAGGCTGTATTTCTTATGGTACCACAGCATTCCTGATGGGTAGGCAGGATCTTACTCTCGCATGGCCCAACCAGCATTGAAAGACCCACAAAAATGAGAAGGATGCGTTTAGCTGCAAAACATATGCTGTAGAACGCAAAGGAAGAACGCAAGTCTAACTTATGAGCACTGAAAATAAGTTGCTTAATGACGGGCGAACAAAAATAAGCTGCTAAATGACGCGCGAGAATGAATTGCTTAGGTAATTTTAGACTTTTCAATGGTAGCACAGCTGCTCAATCATATTTTTAACTCCAATAAGACGATGGTCCTGTATCTGGGAACTAGTATAGCCTACTATCATAACCAATCCGTTTTGATGGCCACTATAATTCAGTAGTTTGCTTAGGTAATTTTAGACTTTTCAATGGTAGCACATCTGCTCAATCATATTTTCAACTCCAATAAGACGATGGTCCTGTATCTGGGGACTAGTATAGCCTACTATCATAACCTATCCGTTTTGATGGCCACTATAATTCAGTAGTTTGCTTAGGTAATTTTAGACTTTTCAATGGTAGCACAGCTGCTCAATCATATTTTCAACTCCAATAAGACGATGGTCCTGTATCTGGGAACTAGTATAGCCTACTATCATAACCAATCCGTTTTGATGGCCACT
>QQSS02115747.1:0-16405 GCA_003687565.2 Craspedacusta sowerbii
TGTTTCTCATAGCCCTTCTCCAGTCGGAGCTGGGGCGACTTGGTTCTTCAGACGACAAGCTACAGAAAATGCTTGAATCCAGCTTCTCTGATTCGACGTTTGGAGATGACGGCACAAGTGAAGGAAATGCCGGACTAGAGTTCAATTTATTTGGAAACAATCAGGTATGCATGCATTTCGCATCATCTTCAAAAAGGTAACACTGTCATTTTAAAGTAACGATGTGCATTGGTTCACATAACTTAGATGTTTTGAAAGATCTCATTGAAATCCATGTATGAAATGGGCTCCAGATTGCAGTGAAATTCTTACTTAAGGTTAATTAAATTATGTCTCCCTTGGCTAAGTTAACCTGGAAACCTAGACTGAATTCTACCCCTTGCTTAAGCCGATAGGTAAGCACGTCATTCTATTCATTACCCAAGGGCAAATATTCACTACAAAAGTTACCATTAAACTTAAACCAACTAAGAAACGAAACACTATAAGGGCGCTTCTATCACGGCCTTGCTTTTCAGGACGCCTTGGATTCGCTACCGTCCAGTTCTTCAGATGACGTTGCCAGTTTTCACCAACATCAACAACAACAACAACAACAACAACAACAACAGCAACAACAGCAGCAGCAAGTTCTCAATCAGCTTGCAGGCACGATGACTCAAAGCTCTGTTGGAGCGTTAAATCCAGGGGAAACAGTGTTCGGGCACGTTAGTGATAAGCCTAACAGTGTCAAATCTTCAAAGGACAGTGGCGCAAAAGAGGAAGCAAAGCAAACTGCACTTCAAGTTCAGAAGGCAGCATCCGATCAGCACAAAGCAAAGCTGAAGAAACTGAAGAATAGGCTCGATCTTTTGAAGTAAGTTAGGCCTAATCAACCGTGCGTCGCGGCGTTATTGACATAAATTATACCCCAAGGCCTAATAATTCACATTAATTATATCCCAAGGCTAATGATAACATTAATTATATCCCAAGGCTAATAATTAACATGAATTATATCCCAAGGCCTCACAATTCACATAAATTATAACCCAAGGCCTAATAATTCATATAAATTATATCCCATAAAATATATCCCATAACATAAAGTATACCCAAGCCCGACATGTGCCTGTGCAAAGAATGGTGTCTTGCTTCTGAGATAAACTGCGATTGGGATCATACAGTTTACTATTTTTTGGGGACATCAGTTAGATGTTTCATTCCTTTCGTTCAGATAGGAAATCTGAGCATCAGCATATTTTTTGTGGACCATGTGTAAAACATCCCCGTTTTTTGTCTGGTTTTTGTTTTTGTTTGTTGCTTTGTTTTGTTTTGTTCTATTAGGGAGAAGCTTCAGCAGCTGGAGGCCGAACAAGCTAAGAAATCCACCAGCAATAAAAATAGCGATCCAAGGGCAGCTCGCAATAACGCCATCAAGAATCTCTTGATCAAGAATCTAAAACTTGCAGCCATGATTGCTTCAAAAGAAATACAGCTTGAAGAGGCTAAAGGCAAAGGACTTGCTTGTAAGTGCGAGTTTTGCATGCATGTCATCACTGATGGTACTGGTTGACGTAACTTTAAGTGTCAACAGTGCATTAATTGAACTATGAATTAGATTTTAATGATGCTCTTAGTATAGCATACATCATGATCGTGTTCTTACGCTTCTAGTTTCAATTTTATTTTATTTTGGGAGGGTCTTTTTGCAAGAATCAATTATAAATATTCTCCATGACCCTGTCTTATTCAACATCTGCCCGCTTAGTTATTCAGCTCCAGGCGTATTAATGGATCTCTCCATCCAGAAGTAAAACGAACGGCGTTGTACACATAATCATCTATTGAGGGGAGGTATCTTCGTAGTCGTAGCTAGTAAGATTAAAGATACCACCCAGATAATTCGCAATGAGAAGTCATGATGCCATCTTAGCTCGACGATTTTACAGAATCAACTATCGAAAATGAATAACATAATCATTGAAGACCTATCCTCTATACCAGGGGTCTCCAAACTGGGGCCCGCGTGCCAGATCCGGCCCGCGAGGTCTCTTATTCCGGCCCGCAGATGCATTTTATTAACGAAAGGAAACACGAAAATCTATGATTCGCTTAAGGTCACGCGTCTCACGTGCGAATTAAATACATTAATAAGGCTTCGTTTGAAACTTCCCGTGTGGTTTTAGTGGTGGCATTCGGCCAATCTTTCGCCTCACTCGGCGCCACGCGTCTGTTTTGATTCTTATCTATTTGACCTGGACTCTTTATCCGGCCCCCAAACGGCTGCATAACCGTTTATACGGCCCGCGTGCTAAAAAGTTTGGAGACCACTTCTCTATACTCTTATTTACAGAGATGAAATATTTTGAAATCCGAGCACAATAACGTCACCAAAATAGCAGTCTAAAATATTTAATCCGTTGCTGAAATTCTAATATGCCGATATTGCATCTCTTAGACTTATCTGGAAAGAAGGAAGAAAGCGAAGATTTAGTCGAAGATGTAACTGACATGGCTGCCAGCCAAGAACAGACTATGTACAAAAAGAAACCGTTGACAGAGCTTAGCAAAAAGGCTGAGGAAGAAGTGAATCACCTTAGTCGAAACCCAGATTTAGACAGGCTGAAAAACAAGAATCTCTCCGCGAAAAACAATACGCTATTAGCAAAGAAAAGTAGTGGCTGGCTGAAACGGATAAACGAGACTTTAATAGAACTAGGTCAATCAGTGCCATCCAAAAAGTCGGAATTACTTATGAAGTCGGAAGCCTTTCTGGGTCGTCTACAGAGACAAATGACTTCGTTATTGCCTTCTCAACCGGAAGCTATCCAAGAGCGAGGTTTGGAATACTTTATTAATTTATAGGCGCAAACAGGCATGCCAACGTTGCTGGTGCATGCTCTGCTTTTCTTGTACTACCGGATTGCGATCCCAATATTCATACATTAGCACTACATTCCTAACTATAACACACTAGGGACAGGAGCAAGAAGGTTTAACCGATGGTCGTTTATACTAGTAGTAGCGTCAGCATCTAGGAATTGCTGAGATCACCTACATGTTTGGCCCGCAGTCAGATAGGGTCACCAGATTTACGGATAGGCTTTGTTTTTAGAACCGCAGTTCTACGTTCAAGCATGCCATATTCTGTCACCACGTAAGGATAGATTATGCGGATATATAAGGTCGATATCGGCCACTTCCATCGTTCAGCCGGGTCCGGTAGGGACTGTTTATTCCACAGGAGGACTTAATAAAAAATGGGTCATTCCTAAATTGTTGGTCCACGGAGAACGCTCGGTCATGTCAGAAGGTTTAAAAAGAGCAATAGAACAATTTCTGTGATATGGAATGTTATATACCATCGTTTTATTCTTTAATACGCTGTTTTCTTTACATAGCTATTGCCAATCTGTTTGCCGAGCTGAAGAACAACCAGTTTTTGGAAGGTTTGTTGACGCAGATTCCTACTTACTTCTACCAGCTCTTCTCGCAAGCAAAGCTCCTTTTGCCCAAAAATCCCCGAATTCAGTGAACTTACAATTTGCAAAATATGCCAAGGAAAGCTATCGCGAAAGCCGACCAGCGTAGGCGAAGGGCTTGGAGCATTCATCTTCTACTAGTAATATTTTGAAGGTCAAATGCTAGCCGAAGTCCTGCATTCTGCACAAAGGAGGTGCACAGATCTGATTCTGGGATTTTATAGAGTTAATGCTTTTGTTAAGGGGAGGGGGCAGGACTTGACTCTGCCAAATCCTAAAATCGTCCCGGTTGTATTTCTGAGTTGGATAATGCACTTTATTCCACTTATCAACATTGTGTGTAAACTTACCTATCAAAGTTTTAATTGGATTTCAAAGTCATTTATCAAAAGCAGTGTACACGCGACTTTATTAAACTAAATGCTTGCACAGAGCAGCGTTAAACTCGGTTAGGTCGGATGGTGTCTGTCTTTCAATATTGTAGCTCGAAAGAAAAGCAAGATTGCAGATATGAAAAGGTAATTATGCTATTTCGAAATGTAAATGTGTACTTATTAAAAGCGGAAAACATTGACAAGCTATGCCTGCATAAATAGATACACTCGCCTCTTCTCATAGACACATCTTCCTCAATTCTTGTCTAACGCTTTTGGCATTTTAGCTCCAAGTTGGCCCCAACCAATATGTACTGACCATGATTTTACCGAAACTTCGTGCGGGAGAAACTACATAATGAAAATCAGGAATACCAAAAAGGCGGCGAGACAAGATAAAATAAGAGACTTACAGGGTAGAAGACAGTGTTGTCGTCTTTTCCACAGATGTCTCTTGTCGACATTTCACTCTTTGGTCATCGCGGTGTTCACAGAACCTACCCTAGTTGCCAGGACCTAATTCATAAAATGTGACAGTCATCTTGCTCTTCACCTGTGTTTTAGATTAAACAATACTTGGTCATCGATTGATGGAAGGAAGTCGTAGAACATTCGCCAAGCCAACATTATGATTGGTGGGCTTAACTTGTTAGGCAAAGCGCTTCTCTCGGACTGTAACAGCCAGCTGGAATTTATGATTCCTGCTCCAGAAGCAAAGACCTATTAGACTGTAACAGAGTAATCTTTGTGTATAATTTTCTTTGAATAATTTTCTTTGAACAAGCTACTTTCGAGTAAGAAAAGATCAGTTGTTTGTTGATATACCTGTCTATATATATATATATATATATATATATATATATATATATACATATATATAGCTTATGACACGTCGTACGACTTAGGCATAGAGTATGTGTTGACATCTGGGCATCGAAAAGCGACTTTCTACGTGACAAGCGATGGCGTAAGGTCTCAGCAAACGAATTGCACAAACATCCTCTCGATCATGTCAATGCAGAGCACGAAATAATTCGCATTCTGAGCCGCGTAACCCACAGCGCTTTCTAAATTTCCGCGGAGTGAAACTGAAGAAATTTTAACAATTGTTCCTCTCTCCAAATAAATGTCAATTTGTTTTCATTTAGCTGTAATATTTATTGTGAGGTCAATTTTTGACCTCGAATTAAAGAAGCGACTCTTGGATGCAGTCGAATTTAATGTACCAACTTTTTATGATCATGTGTACAAATTCTCTCGATAATATATCAAATGAAACACTGTGCATTTTTACTCATTGTTCAAGGCTTTGCGGGGTTCACTGAATAAATTTGAAAATTGAATTTAGAATAGATTTAGAAAATACAAATTTAATTTTTGCTCCCTCTCCACATAAATGCGTCATTAACGTTTCGGATTAAAGTTCGAATGAATTTAAACTTCTTTTTGCCTTAAGCAAAAGTTTCATTAGCCTAGCGACGTGAACATTGGCCACTTACTCTTTACACATCACAAAAAAGGAAAAGATTTAGATATTAATTAAACACAAGGTCAGGATTGCATTAGTTAACGATATCTTGGAATTCCTTTAAAGCAAAGATGACATTAGTTCGCAGTAAATAAAAAGTGCATGTGGCTCTGCAAACAATTCATGACATGTTTAAAGTACTCTTTGTAAGAGTGAGGGTCACGGAGAACGAATTATGAACTCGGTACCTAAATTTTACGCCAATAGACTGACATGATATTAAACTTGAACCACGTACTAAGTAAGCTAAATGAAAGAAAAAATTAAAAGATGAACGTTTCTAAGTACTTACTAAAATTATTAATACATTTTTATGAGTAATGGATATTAAGACGCATGTTAGGCGAAAACTAACTACGTGGCTTAATTAGTCAATGAATTGAATCAAATAAGTGTGAGCATAGGTTGCGTTATGAATAGATGCACAATCGCTGTGAAACCTTCTGCAAGAAACTAACGACATAGCATAAAAGTACATAACAGTATATGAATAGGATTTTCATTATGTCGGTTACGTGACCTTCAAAAGGTAATTTTAAATAGGAGGTAGTCATGCAATAGTTTAATAATCCAATCTAATTTAAAGAACCCTAATGGGAACGTAAAGGTACTAATGACATCATGAATAAGCAAATCCGTGAACAGGCTTTAAAATTGAGGTTAAATGCAAAACATTTTGCTAAAAATCACATTGCGTTACAATTTGCAGATTTATTTATCAGCTAAGAAGGGTTTTCTCTCTAAACGCGAATAGCGGATCTTTCCGCACCATGCCAACTTCATTGTCCTTCTTAAACTGGCTAAACTGGTTAAATCAGTTGCTAATCTTAACTTTCAGTTCTGTCGGGAAGATCAGATACCGCTGCCCCTGTTTTCACCAGCGCTGGTTGTTCCTAGTAAAGCAGTCGTATTCCTATGCAGCGGTTTGGAAACTCCACATTAGGTGAGGCGTATTCCTACGCAGGCGTATTCCTAGCAGCTGGGAACTCTACATTAGCGTTCATCTGAATGATTGACATTGAATCTATCATTCAAACACCAGCAGGGTAGGGGAGAAGGTTGCTCTGGGAGCGACGAAGCGAGCGATGAAGGTTGTTTTGGGTAACTTCGTTCGAGAAGGTTCGATGAAGCGATCAAGGTTGTTCAGGGTAACTTCGTTACAGCTGGATGCTAGCGCCCCAATGGGCAAGGTACCTGTGAGATCAAGGTTGCTTCCCGTGTTAACAGCAAAAATATATGTTTTGAGAAAAATACTTCCTTTTTTGAAATAAGTAGTGTTTTTGTGTATGATACTCTTAATTTTAATTTTAAGTTTATATGTTACATGATATACATGTGTATTCAGGTGTATATTATGCATACAACTGACGCTTTATCCTTGATCTTTTGGAGTAAGCCATCTACAAGCATGCCTGCTTGAGTTATATTACATTTCATGTAATATAATGTACTAAAGTATTGATTAATGTTTAACTTCGGTCGTATGAAGCTTTTTAGTTCAGTTTTACGTCAGTTTTATGACGTCAAATTGTGGCACCAACCAATTAATGTGCAAATCATTCTAGCCTAATATAATCCTTATCCTACCTTTAAAGGCAGACAGTCAGTACTTTCTAAATTTCTCGAAGGAAGATCTCTATCTATCCGAGGCACTTCTCACTGTCAACATTTTGTGGATATTATTAATTGCAACAATTTTACTCTGATTTATCCTTACTTTCTATTTGATTTGCGGCCTAAACTTAATTCCGTATATCTAAAATCAAAACGCTCCTTTGTCATATAAATGTAATTTAATTTATATTTTGTTTTAATTTAAATTTGATATGGCGTCAGTTAGTTGACGTCAAAACAAGTTACTCCTTTTTCGTGCAGCTTAGCTATCAGTCCGATTTAATTTCACTGACCATTTACAATAAAGTGCCAGAAAAACACATATATTCTCACATGAAGTCCCTGTAAATTGAGAATATTGTGAGTTTAAGTGATTTCTGGGCAGATTTAACTAAGAGTAGACTGATTACTGTTGCAGCTTTGATTAGCTTCTGTAGAGAATTGTCCATGAATACCAAGTTAGTCTTGGCACAAATCCGATCTTCTACAAGTTCAATAAGTTGACGTGGGAAGAAGCTGCTTTTAAATTATTTTACCTCCACATGATTAAAGTTTGTGTGTGTGTGTGTGTGTGTGTGTGTGTGTGTGTGTGTGTGTGTGTGTGTGTGTGTGTGTTTGTCTATCCTGTTACGTCAATATGACCACGCTAGGAAAAAAGCAGGGCTTTCTCATTTTTGCTGCTATGGCTAGCATAGCAGAACCCATCCTCCACTGCAACAACATATCTCAGCAACGGTAAACCATCATCGTTTCTAAAACATATTTGAAAATCTTAAATGGATTGTAGGGCAGAATATTGCTGAGGAAGGTATCGTTGTCAGAAATGCTATTGATAAGTATGAAGCTTCTGAGGAAGTTGTTAAGGTCCAAGTAGCGACACATTTGTGATGATCCAGTGAAGAGAAACAGCTCGCCTCAATTTAAAGCCATGCTTAGACAAATCATTGGAGCTGCTAACAAACGTAAACAAACTCCCTTGTATGTCTTCTTGAGAATATTAAATTATTGAAAATCAAATTTCCAGCAGTCTAGTGCGAGCCCAGGACCCGACGTGGTATAGGAAGTGAAATCTGCATCCGAAATTTTCTACTGCCGAATGTGAGCTAGGTTATGTATATATACATATGTATGTATATACCCTATACCATTAAGTCTACGGGGATGTGTTTCATAAGAGCGTCAAGGGTTGTATGCTGTTATCTGTTGTAAACTACGCAGCCAACTTTCACTATATCGGAGACTGTATTCAATACACCTTCTAAGAGAAAATTTTTCACTATTTGTTAGTTTTAAATAGTAACAAACTAACTGAACATTAACTAATGTTTAATCAACTTCGTATCGAATTTTTTTCTGATAGACGTTCTAATCAACACTCGCGAGCTAAATAACTGCAAAGAAAAAAAGGTAAATAAAAACAAGGGTTTGGGCGGCGGAATAGAGAGAAAGGACGAATAAAAAAATTAAATAGATAAGTGGTTGACTTGAGCATTTATGTTGGGCTTGAGCGAATGAATGTGCATGGCATCCTTTAACATCATCTAAAAATCCGCAGCAGCAAAATCTAACACAGAAAAGCATGCTGTAGAACAAACGTCCTTGCAGTCGCGGATTCTTAGATTCTTTCAAACATGCGGCGTCTTGTATTTATCTAAGCGTTCTTCAATACAGGAGATGCAGTGGAGGTCGTGAAACGGCGCCCTGGGGAACTCCATCTGTAATTGTATTCCATGATGAAGTCGAATCGTACACCACCACTCTCATAAACCTGTCGGTCAGTTGAACCTTTCTATGCGAGCATGATAAGCGCATTGTCGCATTAAGTATTGGATCGCAGAAGGAACGAAGTTTAAGAAAGTCCAGAAACATGGAAAAAGAAGGATAGATTGGAGCGGATTTGCTTCTCTAAATCTACGATTAATATAGGTTCCTACTTTCTAATTGAAAATCGAAGAAGGTAAAGAAAAAAAAACACAAACAAACAAACAAATTTGCCCGCGGTAACAGTAAATTCAACGAACGACCGACGGTTTGAGTTCGATAACTACGTGAACCGTGGCAATAAGATACTACATATTAATATTTCTTCTGCGTCATGTGCGACACTTCCAGACATGACGTCGATTAAACAGTTCGCATCAAAACGATGTTGTATTAGTCTTCTTCGCTAAGCGGTTGTGGTAGATGGTCCGCTTACACTGCAAGCTGTTTGTTTCTATTTTGTGATGAATTTGTGAAAGTTGTTCGTGAGGAGCCTTTCCTTGGCCGGCTGGACTTTGGGGGTATATTTCTCGAAATTGTGTCCGTTCGGTGCGCTATGGTATACATCAACTCAAAGAGCAAAGTTGACTTTAAACTGCTTGATAAAATGCTATCCAAGTGAAGTACCTATACGTACTCCTCCTTCCGGTAGCGAAGCCTCGTAAAAGAGGGTTATTCGCAAAGCTGAAACTCGTGTTTTTATACTCGGTTGGAGTTAAACGCTGCTCTTTATTCAATGTGTTGTTTACGTCAATTCGTCAAAAAAGTATAATATGAACACCGGCTGTAGGGTTTAGAGGTTCCACAATTTGGTTGCTCAACCATTATTGTACTAGCCAAGCTAGATTTGGTGTACATATTGTCCTCAGTTAATTTCAGTTGACACGTGGTTAGTGCTTTTAACTTTTTTGAAATGGCTTTTTTGTGGGATTGCGTTGTGTAATATTCTTAGTACATTAATGCCTTGCTCAAGAGCAGACACATGAGTTTTTTTTCTTGATAATTGCATTTGATGAGCTTTTGTTAAAATGCTGAGTATGTGCCTCTAGCAATAATTGTTTTAAGCGAATTTATGTTTAACTGGTTGCATTCTTCCTAAATGGTCCAGCCTGTTTCTGCAGATGATTTCATTTTGCTAACATGTAAACGTTTTTAGGAAAATGTCGTTTGAAGAAAGGAGGGAAAGTCGCAGAGTTCTTAGGTTTGCAAGTGACTCTGCTGGATCTCCTGATTCTGATGGTAGCAGTGCTAAGGGAAAATATGCAGCTACTGCAAAGTATGACAGGAAAGTCCTCAACAAAAGGCTTGAGTTAGAAGAATGGATGCATAATCAGCTTAAAAAACTGTATGCCTGTGAGGTATTATCTTGTTCACACTTTGTTCATTTGGCATAATACACCTTGTTTGTGGCTGGGCATTGGTAAGTAGACAGTAACAGCAGAAACACTGAAAATCGCCACTGTTTGTTCATCTAATTTCTGGAATTGAATGGGTCTTGGCAGTGCTGTCTATTTTGTTTTCTGTCGCTTGTTTTTTTTCCAGTACTTTGGGCTTTGAATTTGTGCACCTTAATGAATTGAAAGACTTTTTTACTTTGGGCAATAAAACCTTGTTAATGTAATGAATGCCTATGTCTGATTTTATTTTCGACATTCTCAGTTTAGCATGTCTAAGTATTTTTTTCAATTTTATTCTTATTTATCTTGCCCCATAGGATGAGGAAGAATACAATGTTGAAATCAATGTTGATACCCTTCTGAATGTGGAAAATAAGGAAACACGAGGCAAGATGCTACAAGTAAGTTCTAGCATTGATTGTTGTGGTTTCATATAGCTGCATGACTGTTAGCAAAATTTATACAAAGTGGAGGTAAGTACTTCTTAGGAAGCAACCCTCTAAATTTCATGGCCTCGAGGCTTAGAGGAGACTTAAACTTAAACTTCTTAGACTAAAGACTTAGACTTATTGTGTGAAGACTTTAAGAAACATGTCTGGCAACCATATAAGCGAAGTATAATGACAAGTACCTTCTCACTGGCAAAAAAAACATACACGGAAAGCAGTGATTGTAATTTTGCTGATGACATGCTCATGATGTGAAATGCCTTGCTGCCAATCTCCTATTGATGTAAACTTTGCTTCTCATAATTCAAGTGCATCTCAAGCCTGTACATGGATTTGATTGCATTGCATACAACATGTATTGCCAAGATATGTTATCTGCATTGCAGCATCTTTTCTTGCATTAAAGGAAACATTGTGTTACAGACAGCTTTCTGTAGTTACAAGGGCAGCTTTGAGCTGATTCAAGATGTATATTTAGATCAGGTGTGTCATAAAAATGGGTGTAGGACCCAGTATTTATATCGTAAGTTATGCGAATGAGGTTTGTGGTGCTAGCAATGTATTGTATGGGTACAGACACAGACACGTACTGGGTAGACACTTGCTGGACGTGCTACCTGTTCTCAGTTATATGAGCTAGCGACATAGAGCTTTCTGTGCCAGGTTTGGCTTATTTACTGGGTTAAATTTATGGGGTATGCATTTCTTGATCTGTAGTTTGACTTAGTTGGTTGTGCTTTTACATGTGAAGGCAAATTTAGGCTCTGGTTTCCAAAATAACGTTGCTTCAGTTATTACAGATATCCATGAGTGAAAAGTTTTGTATCCTATGACTGTACGATCATTCTTATTTAAATGTAGAATTTACAAATATTTTCTGATCTCTACCTTTTTATTGTATGTGTCAACATTACATCTGTATGGCTATTAGAAAATATAATGTTAGAAAATTGTGAGTATTACTTATTTTTTAAAATGCATGGGTCTTTGGACTGAGTTGGTTAATTTGCTTAGGTTTTGTTTTGCATTTTTCAAAGTCTCCTATGCTTATAGTGGGTGTGGTAAAAGCAGTCTATTTTTTGTTGCAGGAATTGTTGCATGGAAGCAAGATTTCTAACAAGGTATGTTGTTATAGATTTTGTTTTGTGACTGGGATCAATTTAAAGAATGAGAGTGGTTCAGAGATAATAGAGAAATAATTTGACTGCATTCTGCTACAGGCATTCTAAAAAAGTCTGTTTTGTCGTTCCCATGAAGCCCAAAATGTGCTGCTTATGAAATTAAATAAGGCTAGGAGCCCACACTTACCTTTCCTGTTTTTTTTTTTTTGCTTCTGAACTCGTATTGCAGATTATTGAAATTGTGCTAGACGTAATTTTTCGTGAAACTAACTTATTCGATTGACTATGAACTTGATGACAACCTGTCTGTTTCAGTCGGGTGACCTATAAAAGTGGGATCATTTTATGCTAATCAATTTGTTCTCATATGGGGAGTCCTCTCCTTTTGTGTATTAGCAATGGCTCAAGTGTCCTTGCATTGTGCTTTTTGTAAACTTATGTGCTTACACTAATAAATCCAAATTGTAAATGGGTTGTAAAAGTGGTTTTATTTCCCAATTTCTTCCAGACCTTCATAGATGACCTGCTGCATAGAATAGACAAGCTGTGAGTCATTTACATTTATTTTGTGCATATTAATCTCGAGCTGCGTTTTATTCTTTGGAGGACTACGTAGAGGTAGTCATTTGGCCTTAAAGTAGTATGTGCTGCCTCAAGAACGATTGAAATCTGTGTGTAATTGAAAAGGTAAACCTAATAACACGTGGTATATATATATATATATATATATATATATATATAAAGCAATTTTTGCTCTGGCTTCGTCGAGACTGACCTCCAGTATAGACTTAATTTGTGTATATTTTGACGCATGTAATTACTATGTGCTTGTGTTTTAGAGAGGCTGTTCCTTCTCAGAAGCCTTAAAACACAGCCGAGATGAATTTGCGAAGGCCAATGTTTTTGATGTATTTATTAGCTGCGTGGTGAAACCATATAGGTTATATTTAGATTATTTGAGGTTTAAATGTTGTAGATCTTTTTCATATTAGTTTTTTGTGTTTCTTGGTAGGGTCTAGTAGACGACCCTTTTGTTTCTTGATTTACCGTGTTTAGTGAAATTTAGGCAGCAGGATCCTCATGAAGTGGTGATTTGTGTATGCGTTCGCTGTCTTGGCCCTAGGTTGACTGTATGAAAGTCTGTCGAAAAGGGTCCTGCCTGCTTTCTTCGTTGTAGCATGATAAGTTGTGCTGTTTAACTGCCATGCAAATTTGCTTGCAGGTGACTGTATTGCGTATTCTACTTCATGTGTAATTTAAGCCGACGACAACTTTTAGTATGCTTAGCCTACTTTTATTGTGACGAATTTTGAATGAATAATTTGTTTGAAATGGATTGAGGGAATTTTGCTTTCTGCCAGTGCCACTTATATCGGCTTAGTCCTAATAATCTTTTCTGTTTGTAGTTCTTCTATTAAAATTAGCTTTGGTTTTACTGTATTGTTTGCTTTTTGGCTTTTTTGTGTGCTTTTAGCTTCACCGTTATGATAAATGCATTTATTAGCATTATTGCTTAACCTATATGCGCGTCATAATCATGGGGACTACGCTGCTGCATAGATTAACGAGTGAGCTTAAGTCATGTTAAAGGTCTGTTACGTCAAAGCGTTTTGGTTATTATGATGCTGACCTTGAAAAAGGCGGTTCTGACGTTTTGGGTGTTGCTGCATCTTGTTTGGCATAAAGTTGGAAGCGAAGCGGTTTCCATGTAAAATTTCATGAGTTTTAAGCCGTCTGCTATTTCAGTTCTTCTTTGCTTGTCTTTCATGGACCAATCGCTACCGTAAGCGAGGAAACAAGGCGAAATACTATAAAACGATCACTATTGAAATGTTGGAGCTAAGTTTAACTGTCGAATAAGGAATTGGTTTCGTCCGCCGTTCCTTCTACCCAAAATGGTATCTTTCCGTCCTCTGTTTCGTGGGCAAGTTCGTTGGCCCGTTTAAGGTTGCACACGTTGCGGAAGTTTTGATTATAACTTATCAATGCTCATGTCATTGTGTTGTGAACGTCTTGCTGACAGGTATAGTGACTGCCGTTTCAATAGTGTTTTCGATGTATCGATACGGATTTCTTGACATTGCTTATTGGAAATTGCATGGAAGTAATAATAATAATATATATTTTAAGGTCGTTTTAAGACGAAAGTAAAGCACATAGCGTGATATGAGGTGACTTATGCGTCCTGGTATATTTAAGGTCTGTTGTAAATCTGTATTTTGTGAAATTTGATATTTATAGCATAGATTAGCGATTGAACAGCTGATCGTAACAGCAATAAATGTTTGCAGATTAAGCTTTTGCAGTTGTTTCTTTTTTCCCTTCTGATCTATTCTGTGTCGATCATGCTCATGATTTTTAATCCCTAGTCGCATTTGCATTTTTGGGTGAGTTTCAGATATTCCGTTTTCTGTTAGCGCGCGTAGTCATGCCAACAGTGTCCTTGTGACGTCCTAAACAGAATTCCATTAACAACAGAAAAGATGGATTGTTGACGTTAAATGCGCTTTAGCGACAAGAATCGCCTCGACTACCTTGTTGTTATTGATGTTAGTGGTGGCGTCATTCTTGTTGCTGTTTGTTGTTGTTGTAGCCTTATCTCAAGTAACTTGTTTAGTTGCGTGTCTCATTTTCTCATTTTGGTGCCACTTGAATCCGATAGCCAGTGTAGTAAAGTTAGACGCGTTGCAGAAAAGAAAAAAAAGTTCTGGTCTTTTCTATGTTAATCATATTTCGTATGTATGTATGTATGTATGAAACGTACGTAAGGCTAGCCATTTGATAAATCATATTTCATCTTGATTATGCTCTAGTTGACTTCGACTTTTTGACTGAGTTTAATCTCTCTGTCTCTCTCTCTCATCTTATGCATGTCAGCAACCCACCTTGTGTGACGTATATCTGTATGCCTGGCGGCTTTTGTGTTGATCTGTTATTTTACTCAATTGCATCTAGCTGGCTCGATTGTGCGTTTAAAACTCTATGAGCCTTGGGTTCATGCTTCAAACTTTGCGCATTGGTGGACGAATCAGGAAAAGTTTGCTTTGGTGTCAGGTTTTGATTCTGGGGAACGCCATGGCCTGGAGGTCGCATGGTCAGAATAATGATGACCTTCTTGATCAGCTCAAACGTAAGTGACAGGCAGGTACCGGGTTAATAGCGTTTTACATGCCAGAGTTCACGAACTTCTGTTTACGCAGATGGTACTTAATGTGCAGATGTGGATGTAGACTGCATCTACGATTATCATGTAGACATTCCTTTGCGCGGCTATGGAAACTCTATCAGGTACGGACCTTTACCGAGTCAAAGAGTAAGTTTTTGTCGACATGTGGTGTGCGTTGGGAATTTACTCGTTGCCTTTGAGCTAGTGGGGCTGCTTTTCGACTTGCTAGTTTGTGGAAGGTATCGACATGATGAGCATGAATTGCGCGCGAAGACAAATTTTTGTGTGCTTTTTTAAATACTTTCGTTATAGATTTTTTGTTGTTTATGTTTGAGATATGGCACGCGTGACCTGCTGACAGTGCGAGAGCGCTATGTTTGCAAATGTCATCATTCGTTTTTAATTTTTGTACACGCATACTCTGTTGTCCAGCTCCCGTTGTCGGTTGGTGTACTGCTTGTAGGGATGATATTTTATATACGCGTACCTTGCCGTAGCGTGCCGTATGTGTAAGTTCATCAAGTTTACTTAATTTTTGCAGTAATGAGATCGTATACGCCGTACACGTAATGTGTATACTAAGATCCGCACCCGGTTCCGGCCTATATATATGACGGCGGACATGCATGATAGTGTACTCCATACTGGACCATGTGCAGGAATGCGTATGTCTGTCTGTTCGTGCCGCTCATGCCGGTTCATGATAACGCGAGCGCGACAGACTTTCAGACGGACAGGGTCACATTAAGTGGTGACTCCTACGTTGGTGATTAACTCCGTAGCTACTTGCTTAATTGCCTATAGTGACTCGGAGCTTACCAGTGAAATGAATTCGTTATACAATACGGTTTTAATATAGTGATATAATACAGTTTTTTGAGTCCTCTCATCGTCTCATAACTTTGCTCGGGCCAAAGTATGTGAATTTGAATGCAAGGGGTGTGCCTGTCGCGTTTCGGTTGTAATCCAATTAATATTAACTATTATTTCTATGTGTATTAACTAAGTGATGTTATCAAATTTGATTATGCTCACTAATCGTGCGGGTAACTTGATTGTGCAAGCTTTGTTGCTGGTGAACTGGCGCTCGTGAAAGGAATGATTTTCCGGTGTTCACTTTGTTTCATATCTAATTGTGTGATGTGCTGTCTTGCTCACACCTGCTTCTAGTATTATGTGCGCCTTTTTAGGAAACGACGTGCTCACTAGCAAGCGTGTTGAAGAGGCGATGCGGAAAGTGAACAGGGGAGTGTACAGCGCAAGGAATCCTTATATGGACTCGCCTCAGCCTATCGGTATGCCTGGTTGTTTGCCTCTTATCTTCGTCCTTGACACTGACCTTGCGCCGTAATCAAAACTTCAAGTACTCCTCGTGTCAAAAGTAATGCTCTCTCTCTCTCCCCCACCCCTAATTGTAACTTTCAGTACTCCGCGTGTAAAGAATAATGCTCTCTTCCCTTCACACACACACACACACACACACACACACACACACACACACACACACACACACACACACACACACACACAC
>QQSS02115969.1:0-16404 GCA_003687565.2 Craspedacusta sowerbii
GGGCATTCTTCAGGATTGCGGCAATTGCACTGACCATTGATTTTTAGGTTCGTGGAGTCATTTCTTAGAAGCTTCTTGTTGTGGCCTGAAATAATGGTTTTCATGTTTGGCATGCAGCTGTAGCTCAGTTTTAGAGTGTTCCTGTTGAAAATTCTACAGTACTTGTGTTCTTTTGTGAAGTGCTTGCCAATAAGGTTGAGGAATTTTCTGCCTATATCGGTTTCAACTGCAGAGTTGAATGGCGGGTTAAACCAAATAATTCAAATCTACACATCTAATACGGTAACTCGATCTAAAAAAGTATCAAAACTGTCAATACCAATAACAAGGACCGAGATGTATGGAAGCAATAACATCGGACATTAAGGTGCTGTGATGTGGCTATCAGCTATGCTACCTTATGTAAGTATTTCCAGCTCAAGAACAGTCTATAAGAACGAAATTCGATCCCTTCTTATGGCTGCGTATGGATAAAACATGCTTCGTTTATCCTTTGTATTTGTTCAAATAATAGTGATTTTCAAATGTTGCCGTTGTGGTTTTAAAATGTAATGTTTTTTAGTACTAGTAAAGTTCAGAAAATTTCTTTACGTAAATTCCTTTTGCATCCTTGTGCTAGTATTACTTTCCGTAAGTATTCGAGTGTTTCAGCTCAACAATTAATCCAGTCTTGCATATCTCGGTATCAGCCCAAATTTATTGACTAATTTTCTTTCCGTACTATAACTATTTGCTTTAGTTTGCATCTCCCATTTTGGTTTTGGAGAATTTGAGCTCAATAATGTTGTACATGGTAACGTAAGGTTGCTTCTGAGGTCAGAATTTTCTTAACGATAAAGCCCTTTCTCAGTTGTGGACGTCCACAACAGGGTAGGGGTCGGCTAAAAGATGACCGAGTTGGACAAGGGGGAGGAAGGGGTTAACATTTGAAAGTCATTGCTTCAGAAAACCCTGCAGCAGCAAAAGCTTATTACCATGGTTGTTACGGGGCAGATCACTACCATGTACTGTCCCAGTGCAACTTGTCAAAACTGCAAACACTTTGCTCAACGAGAACACAGGTGCGACAGATGGGAAGTCAGTGCACATTCCTCCTTACCCAAGACGACCTGCCGCGAGTCCCGTTGGGCCCTCTAGCCGCATCAAAACAAACAACCCATTCAACGCATCTGGAATCCGTATCCAGTTGCGGATAGGCATTAGCGGACATGTCTACTTTGCGCCAGATATTTTTATTAAGATCGTCGTGTGAGTTGTTCCAGACCGACATCAATATTTATGAAGAGTGGTAAACACGACAGCAGAGCGCTGCTACACTTACCGCAGATCAGAATGCATTAGTTTCTCTTGCCAGCTTCGCGGACGATGCACGCACTAACGTGGGAGCAGTCAAGTCCAACTCAATCATTCCCGTCGATGCTGGCCCCGAAGGGAACGCAGGCTATCCGAAAACGTTGAATGCAGCGTGTAAATTGCTACAACCCTGATGCCGTATTTATCACTCACCTGGTCACATTGCTTGAAAACGCAAAGGAATGTGGCATGACGCCATGGTCTTGTTATCTGGCCGGGCTTATTCTACCCCCTGCATGTTTGGATCTCAATTGAATCGCCGTGGCACGACGACAGATCAAAACCCGGAGAAAGCTAACTTGAAGAAATCCAGAGAGATGCTAGCTTTGGAGTCAGGGTATAATTGACGGGCTATGCTCACGAGGATTGAGCTGGCAGTGATCAGGTGCAATTATTTTCGGCACCGCTATAATTTTCTTAGTGGCAACCAAGTTCGATTTTCGAGAGTTTCGTCACTCATTTTGTGCTGTGTCACAGCGTTACCGTTTAACAGTTTTACTGATGTAAACTTAGGGACGGTCGCCAGGCATTAACATAGATGTTTGAGTTTGCTGTAAATTCTTTTTGCCTTCCTGGATTAGTAGGATGTTTGAGCATAGGTGCTCCACATTTAGTCCAGTCATGCATGCATGAATATTAGCGTATCTTTCTTGAAGAATTTTGTTTCGGCATGATTTAACTTGCTTAAGTTGGCATCGTTAAGTGATGTAAGAGTGAGCTAACCCAACAGCACTTTTTACGGAAAAAAACGTTTTTGCAAGTTGTGGATGTTCTGAAAATGCGAGGAAGTCGGCTGAAAGTGGTATGGACGAGGCCCCGGCCACTACCGTCCACGTCGGCCTCATCATCCACATAGCACAAGGACTTTCCCAAGTCTCGCATGGAAAAATCTATTCCACCGATTTCTTTATGTAATATTTAAGTTGATGATGCTTACAGCCAATGCGCTGTCCAAGGCCCTCACGCTTCCATCCACCGGAAGAATGACACGATTTGACTCAATACCAAATTTTAATAGCAGCACAGGAGTTAGATTCATCCTGGCGGTTACTTGCGGTTACAATTGTCTGGATACAACTACGGGTCGCTTAAGAGAACGTTGAAAAGCGCCATTCTAAACTTCCTAACTCGAAGACCAGGAGAGACGAAAAACAACACCCATTGTAAATCTAGGACTACTAAATTTTGACCTCTGCTTAATTCTTTGGTTTTCTTCTCAGCAATAACTTACGCCACGAATGTCTTCAATGCTCCTCAAACGCGCATGAAAAATACTACCAAGCCAGGCGGCCAGCAGGCGCCCCAAGCAGCATCAAACGCGAACAGTGGCGATGCTGCCTGCTAAACCACTAAAAACCAAGTTTTGTCGGCTTGCCATTGCAAATCACGACACTAACTTGCCGGAGTACACAACAAGTCCCAAGATGCACAACACATGAATGTTGACAGCGAGACAACGTCGCACGGTGAACTAGTCACCGAAGGCACCACCGGTGTTCTAAAACCAATCAAGATCCTTACATAGCTGCGCCAACTACAGAGTAAAAAAAGACAGAAAGGTCCATTCAAAAGAAATGTCCGTATCCAAGAAAGCAAGACTAAATCAGAGAAAACTTTGTTCGAACGCAAGTTGTGGTCCAGAAGACAACAACACTTTCAACATAAGGATCGCAGCGACCATGGAATACCATTATGAACAATATTACAAGAATAAACTGCGTCTACACCCTTACCCGAATCATCATTTTGAATACTGCCATCTAGTTTGGCGGTTGGTAACCCGGCACTATTCCCATGCCCTGACCTGATATCAAGGAAAGGAATAAAGTTAACAACAAAACCAAACATGACGATAAACACTTAAACGACGCAAAGATAAACAAAACAAAAAAAACTTAATTACTTACCTGTAGCATAAACCGCCGCTGCCATGTTTACTCCAGCCGCAGTCATTACACCTGCACTCTGACCTCCAGACATAACCACATACTGCTGCCCTTGGTGGGACTGGCCACTTGAAAGTTGCTGTGCAATGGGACGGTGCATGTTGTGCTGCGGCGTCCCCGCGACTTGACTTGTAATAGTGGGCGAGGTTATCTGCGGGTAGGCTGTGCCATTAGCATGAATGGTGTACGAGCTAACCTGCTGCGGTATCTGCTGCTGCGGAGAAGGTGAAGGGCTCGGGTAGGGTTGCGCGGCACCAGCAACAGCGTGAGGAACAGCTTGATTTACTGAAGAAAAGCAGGAGCGACAAAGTTCGTGTCAATGCTAAATCCAAAATTCAAATTAATTTGCGTGCAACCAATACAGGGACAATTTTAATAGTAAGAGTAGCACGGAAAAACTAATTAAGCGCAACGCCGCGCTAATGACGGACGAAAGCAGATTCATGAACTAGAAGTAATGGCATTCAACAAAAGTGAGGTGGTACCCATGACTTACGGCCAATTAAGTAACCATTTCCCCCATCTGCATAGCCTCCCGCGTAACCACCGCCAAGGTGCTGCATAGTGCCCACGGCTGGGATTATTTGGATCAACTGCGACGCCGATTGCTGTAGAGGTATTTGCATCTGGTACACTGGCGCCTGCGGCTGCTGGCCCAGAACTTGAAAAGGCGCACGGATATAATATTGCTGCGGCAATGGTTGGCTAGCAACAAATCCAGGATGGGCCGAAAGAACGATCGGGGTAGCTCCAGGATGTGGAAGGGCTTGATTTAGGTCCACAGAATACACTGCACCACCAGAAAACTGCTTCTGATAGCCTAAAAAGGACAAAGACGCGAAATCAGCCGATAGCAACAAGTACGTTGCGCTAGAAAAACAGAACAGCAGTACGACTGGCTACATTTTTAAGCCATGAACTGACCTTGCCGGTTAGTGGCGCGGTACCCAGCAGTAGCTTTCGAACTTGCATTCTGCACAGTCTGTAGCTGCTGAGCAGACACCACATCGCCATTGGACGGATTAGCGGTTATCAGATTTGGCGGCATAGGCATAATGCCACTGTAACCATACGAGTACTAGAAAAATAGCAAAAAGACTTACTACTAGTTGCTATTTCACAGTTAAGAGAAGCTACGCAAACATTTAAAATCAATAGGGAACGCAGCTATCTCCTTGCTAAGTACAAAAAAAAAAACACATTAAAATAGAAAGAAATACTATTAAAATGCTCTCAAAAACTGCTCAAACACCGAGATAGTTGCTATTTTGCAGTTAAGAGAAGCTACGCAAACATTTAAAGTCAATAGGGAACGCAGCTATCTCCTTGCTAAGTACAAAAAAAAAACATTAAAATAGAAAGAAATACTATTAAAATGCTCTCAAAAACTACTCAAAAACCGAGATAGTAAACACAACAAAAATATTGGCGGAAGAAGGCACAAAGTTCCAGTTTATCTGGATATCGAAAAGGCTCGCATGTCAACAGTCTCTTACCCCGGCCGGAGCATATGAAACCTTGCTCTGGGCTTGACTGCCAACAAAAGCCCCATGTGGCTGCATTTGTATTGCTACGTTCGAGTTCGAACTAAGATTTACTGGCACCACCGCACGAGGGCTAAACTCTGCCGCTTTCGGATTCATACAGAATTCCTTCGCTGCCGGATTTAGATTTGACTTTCTGAAATGTCAAGAATAACGAAGAAGCCATTTGACTATTTAGAAACACTCGCATTCCGTTATATATTCTTCCGGGAGTTCAAGCCACCATTTAAGTCAGGGGCTCGAGAGAGAAACGGAGCCACTCATTCTCAAATTTATGGCCGTCAAGATGCATGAACACCAAAGATAACTAAGTAGTTGGACAAATTGATGGATAAGCAGATGCATATACAGAGATAGTTGGATTGAGTAATACCTTGTAGAAGATGGATATATGGGCGTATGGGTGTATACCTGCATATGCGGATGGATGAATAAATCGAAAATCGGATTGATGGATAGATAGAACAATAGATGCAGGCAAGCAAGTCGCTAGATAGATAGATAGATAGACAGATAGATAGATAGATAGATAGATAGATAGATAAATAGATAGATAGATAGATAGATAAATAGATAGATATATAGATAGATAGATAGATAGATAGATAGATAGTTAGTTAGATAGATAGACCTATAGATTAGGCAAGGAACTCCTAAAGGTCCACAGAAAAACATTAGACTATTGGTAAATATTCGATGCCTTGTGATTAGCTTTAAATGCATGACCAGAAGGCTAAGTGCAACACTTACCCAAGTGCTGCTTCCTCCAACGGCGCACTCACCGCGCTAAACGGCAGAGACGAAGAACGAGATGGAGATTGAGCAACTGTCGTTGTGAGAGTTGCCGCCACAGGTACTGATACTGGAGTAGATGCTAAAAATCATGAATAAGGTCAGGAAAGGTCTTAGCCGCTAGGACTAGCAACTCAACCAGTATCACTCAAGCCACATAGGTGCAGTACCAAAAAGCAGCAAAAATTATCAGCTTTTTGAAATCCGAACAAAAGCGAGGGAAAAAAAACCCGAAGATCAAGGACATGAAATCCAAATATCTACTTACAATCACCGTCCAAAAGCTTCTCTAAAGGCGTCTCCTTTTCGACAACAACTATTGAACTTGTCGGCAGCTTCTCGCTGCTTACCAAAGCAGCTCTGGTCGCTCTGGATTCCTGAACCTTATCTAGAATCCCCCCGTGACGCCCAGATCGTTGATTCCTATTCGTACTGCTATCGCGACCATTCTGCATGTCCAAGCTTGGGTTACGCCGATCAACATCTTCAGGACGAGCCGTGGGAACTCGCTTCCGAAAAGTTTCAGCTGGGTGAACAACTGAGCGCTTATCCCGATCAGCAATGACGCGATGTTTGGAATTGTCTGGAAGCTAAACATCAATATGTTTACGACCAAAATTGCCAAATCAGCAATGCCACACTGCAAAACAATGATTAAGTAAGCTATTCGAAACCAAATCTTGTTTGCAAACGGGTTTCTAGCACAACCAAGCAAATCTAACGCTAACGAAACATGCCTGTAACACCAGCAACCACGTGCCGCAAGAAACTAGAAACTACCCAGGTGGGAGACAAAAAAAAAGCATACCACAAAATTTTCGCTAAACTCTTTCAAGTCCTCAAAGTTTGTCTTCTTCTCCTCCTGGGCCTGGCTCCTAGGAATAACTTTCCCGAATCTACTGACTTCTTTCACCTCCTCTTTTTTCCTTTCACTCACTTTAAGATCTGTAGGAGAAAACTCCGGCTTAACTTCAATTTGATTAGACAGCGGCTTCCTTTTATCGGGTGACTGAACGCATCGAGACACAGGAGGACTAGAGATCAAAAACGGCTCCGCAAGAGTAGGATTTGAACCCGCAACATTGGCTGTCATATTCAAGGACGACGCTTCACGCGAAGGAAGAACAGAAGGCGCCGTGTCAAGAGTTGACAGCGAGCGGCTGGGTAACGGAAGCGATTGACTGGTAAGCTGAGGTATAGTGGAATTCACTTGCGGAGATGATACGTGAGCATGTTGCACTAATGACACGATCGTAGAAGGTAGAGCTTCTGTACCATCAGGAACAGCATGCGTAGCAGGCTTGCTATCAGAAGCAAGCGAAGGTCGGCACTCCTCCGCAAGCGACGAGAAGTCCTCCGGCGATGACTGACACACATGCAATACTTCAGTGAGATTGACATCGTGTATCGAGGCTGATCCAAGACTTTGTACGACCACTTGAGTCGCTGACCCAATCTCGCCGTCGGGGATTTGCACCTGCGTCGAGCCAGCTTGGCGCCAGTTTTGTGACATTTGAGGTACAGACTGCGGAGAGGGTAAAACACGTTGTGCAACGCCTTTCTTAACAAGAGCTGAGTAAGATAATCGCTCATTTTGGGCTTCAGGATTGTGCAGATGCATCTGTTGTTGTTGTTGTTGTTGTTGTTGTTGACTTCCGCTTGCTGCTTGGGTTTGGTCTAACAAAGGGCAGAATCAGCTTGCACCGAAAGTCAAGAAAATTTCAATAGAATCAGCGATATGGGCAAAGAGCGTGAAAAGCAACTTCAGTCTTAATAAGCACCATCCAATAAACACGAAAACCGTACGCGTGGAAAAATCATTGAATAATACTTGAAGGAACAGTAAGAGTTACTTTAGAAAAATAGTTTTTAAAAAGACAAGGACTTACGCAAGAAGAGAAGGAAGTCGCTGGAAATCCTTAAATTCAAGTTACACTTACATCCTTGATGATTTCGCGTCATTCCTCCATTTTGAATGCGATGAGATGTCTCGCCCGAATGCAACGCAGAACGACCGACATGAACAGAGTTCACTTCTTGATTTTGATGTCTCGGTACGAACTTGGATTGGAGTCTAGGTCCGATGGCTTGGTGATGCTTTCCCCGTCCTCCGCTAAGCCTGAATGAGGTAGATTTGCCTTGCCCATCAGCATGGCCATTATCGTTATTGCGATAGCCAGCACTTAAGTTATCGCCGTAGGTTTCAGGGAAACGCTGTACGGAACTGAACAACTGCTCCTCTCCAGTACCACTGTCTAAAGTTTCCCTTTCCTTGAAGCGAGGGTCATTTTGAATTTCACGAGCCATCTGCTCAGCGCGACGTTCTTGTTCTTTGTATATGTCGTCCTCGCGCTTCTCAAGAGGAGACCTAGATCGTACGAAAAGTCACTTAAAAATTTAGATTGCATGAGAAGTTCCCGTTCTATGCGATACCGGACGAAAGTCACATGTATTAGACAACAGCAGCCACGTGCAAATCATCCGAGTCGATACGAGATTCGAAGTGACGCGCTGTCGAACCTGTCGAGTGCTTGCTTAACACATTCTTTATGAGCCATAGGCATATGTCAAACACGCTTAGTCCGTTATACACAGGCCTCTTCCGCTAACATGAGCATTCTAAGTTCTACATTAATGTTGTGCACGGCCTCTGACAACTGTACGTTCGAGCTTTCCACACTAATGCCAGCTTACTATAGTGAATCATAATGGTGTGCAAAGACTCTGTCGAGAGCCTAAGGGAGACTTCAAACAAACAAACAAACAAAAAAAAAAACTAAAACAACAAAACAAAATTCTTTTGTTTGATGAGTACCATGGCGGACGCTAGTGCTTTTGCAGTCTTAAGTATGTTTTAAAACAATACCGCGGTGTGCCGATTCTCATGTTGTAAGTAGAACAGCTATAACGAACAAAACCTTACAAGTGCAGAATGGAAAGACTTCTTTAGTGCGAGATCCCAGTCTTGTGATTGGTAAGGACGACAGTTGAAGCTTCAGATAAATAAGAATTTTGAAGAGACACGGAGGAGCTGTTAATCACGTCCACTACTGGACGCGAACTATGATCGCCTCACGATCTATTGAAAACTTAGAACAATCAGCTAGAGGTCCAACTTTTACTCAAATAAAAAACAGTATCCGGATCTTAAAGATCTCACATCCGGATTGTAAAGAGCACCAGGGTTTGGCTTGCCAGAAGGGCAAGACCAAAAACATCCCAAAAGTCTTATTTACAATCATTGCATAGCGCCTAATCTCATCTCTCGATAATCGAGGCGTAGAACGTTTCAGCAAATACAATTAAAAAAAAAATTCCTTTTCGACATTTAAATGTTTAATATAGATGGCGGGTGTTATTACCTTAAGCACCAGATTTAGCCAATATGTATATCCGTTGCTTCGAAGAAAGTTCTATACGCCTTAAACCGAGTAATTAAGGGCCATTCGTTGATAATGTCTTACGATTTTCAGTAGCACATCAAACGCTTTTCTTTTCGAATTCTTTAAAAAGTGCTACGGAAACATCAAATTTACAAAGATGAGAACACGTAATTTCTTCTCACAGTATGACAAAAATATACCGGGCACACTACCACACCAACGAAATAAAAGGCAAATCTACATTGAAAATGGAACATGAGCTACTATGAATATCCCCTTACTTTACAACTGAAGCTATCAGACGCAATTTAAAAAGAATTTTGAGTTGCCTGTCAAAGAAATCTGAGTGACTACGCATAATGACACCGACACAGAATGCTGATGTCGAATCCTCCAAAGTAGTTCCGAAAGTTGTGCAAATCAAGAAATGAAGTTGTAAATCGTGGCTATGTTGATAGCGATCATGACGTGAAGAACCTTCGAAAAGCCTTCAATGATTTATATGCGTTTTTATTCTAGTGCTTGCACAGAAATCTTTCTGACAAATACCACGGCCAAGATGTGAGTTTTGTTCGATTCCTAGAAATTCTGTTTAGAAAATTCTGTTTAGAAAATTCTATCAAACCGATCAATCGACAATTGAATGCTCCTCTCAGATTTTTAGTTATTATAAAGCGTCGAGAAAGAAGAAACTTCCGGACGTTTTACTACTTATTGATATATGAATGAGTTGTGCCGAGCAGAAATGCATAGTCTGTAACACACGTCCTAATCCACTTTACACTTACAAAACGAATTACGGCCACCAGGGATCACCATAAACGAAAAATGAGAGTAACTCACATATAAGTTTCCATGCTGCCGTCAAAACATGTCGTAACACCATGTTGCTCCTCGTTGACTCGAATCATATCTTCGAATGCCCACGTCATCCCATTTTCCTAAAAGTAGGCGCAAAAGAGCAATTGCATTCATCATTTATCCACTTATCAATTTATCCATCTCCATCCATCCATCCATCCATCCATCCATCCATCCATCCATCCATCCATCCATCCATCCATCCATTCATCCATCCATCCATCCATCCATCCATCTATTGTTAGTGTTAAACGTGATTGCGAATGACGCGCTCCTTTAAAGTTAAGTGCATAGGTAACTCAGTTCAAGGATGAGAAATACGAGCCATAACATAAACACGCAAATAAGATAAGCATTTCTGGATCAGTTCAAACAGCAATTCTCACCAAGCCAAGCTCTGGAGACGATGTTTCAGGAATATCAGAATCTTCCGGCTTCCACCTCTAAATAACAGTAATGAGAATTTCGGTCAATTCATATTCACATGATCCTAACAAAGCATTGAAGAGGTTTAAAATACAAACATAGGTCTACTTAATACTAACACATAATGCCAACACAATGCATATACGGACGGCGCATTTAGGACCTTCCAGAACAACCAAGATAGATCTTAAATGGTCTCATAATTTTAAAGACAGCAAGGAAAACCAGCTATATTGTAAAGCCATATAATTATAGGAGGATACAACCATACTTCTAGTTGCCTGTCGCGAAATGGACCATTTGAGCCAGCAATAGCTGAATCTACTAGAAGCACTTCTGAAAAAGAAAAGGAAACTTCGCTGAAAGCAAAAATGTCTGTAGCTTACTCAATATCGAGCTTACTTCAGAACACTTGCTTAAATGACAGCTCAACATTGATGACCAAGACATACAGTCAGCAGGAAAAAGGGCAACTAAATACTAAGGTGGTAGTGCAGGAAAATTTGAGAAAATTTCGTGGATGTGGTTTCTCTTTCCTCTGGAAAATTGGCACAGTAGCACATCCATTACCCACATTGACATTTACGGCTGTTTACGTTAAGTAGAACATAAGATAACATTATCAAAGTTTGGTCAGCGGTCTAGTCTTCGCGTTAGCTTTTCTGCTTAGGTGCCTGTAGGTGGACGTTACTCGTGGAGTGGTGTAGAATTATTGGCATTGTTCCCGACTGCTTGCCTGACCACCCTCATTGGCCTATCCTACCTAAGAGAATCGACGTCCGTCCAACCTTCTGCTGCGACGAAGCATACATTCCGCTGCAAGGAGATTGCTTATCGCCGCTCGTCTGGGCTTTTATGAGATTTCGAAGGCAAACAAAATCAATCGCAAACACATACCAAGCGCAAATAAAAGTACGAGTTGAAACTCTCTTAAAAGTTTCCTAATCGGCTACCTTGCAGCTACATTTCACGTTCATTATATTTAACGTTTTAAAGAATTCCTTTGTTGGGACGCGCTGCTTATTTTCCTAGCAAGTTCCCGTGAAAATCCCACCCCGCACCTAGAGTAAATCCCTAATCAATTTTTAATACTATTCAAAACGAAACTTTGATACTTTGAGCAGTATGTTACTGTTTTGTTACGACATCGTTATGTCCACAATGTTCGGACACTCTTAAATATACAATTATTTCCATGAATTCGGACAAACCTTTCTTTGCAAAGTCCAAATCAACATTACCAGCTTTCAGGTACACAACATCGTGAAAAGGTAGAATCAAATGCTTTACAACATCCTCCCTCACTGACTTTCTCTGGTCATCCTATAAAATAAAAAAGAGTTGAAATATGTGGGCTCATAACCAAAAATACAACTTACACTAATATCCGATACTATAATCAAATCATGATCACCCAATCCAAATCTTCCAGTCACATAATATTATAAAGTGTAACCCCATTCGTCTTTGTGCAAAATGATGCCGGACTTTTTTATCATGCCATTCTAATTAAAATCGTGTTATAACGTTGAAATATGTGGGCTCATAACCAAAAATACAACTAACACTACTATCAGATACTATAATCAAATCATGATCACCCAATCCAAATCTTCCAGTCACATAATATTATAAAGCTTAGACCCATTCGTATTTATGCAAAGTGATGCCGGCCTTTTTCAACATGCCATTCTAATTAAAATCGTGTTAAATCCATAAGAATAACGCGAGCGAAAGCCTCAGACCTGAATTTGAATGCATCGAATCGGTTTCTTTGCCAACGCAACCATCCTTACCTCTCTTCCTTTCTCGCGCTCAGCCTTGCGACATGCATGACTAAGGACAATTTCATTCTAAAGATAACAGAAATAAATAGACAAAGGCGCGCAAAAAGTAAACTCACGGGCAAACGAGTCTAACATGTATAGATGGTATGTCTACTTGTCTTTGGATAGTTACAAAGTATGCCTTTGGTCGAGGATGAAACGTGAAAGAAAATTTACTTATTACTATTTAAGTACCCCCAACAAAGTACGCAAAAGCCAATTACGCAAGACGGCCTACCCTTACGAACAAATTTACACAACGGAAAAGAGCAGGTTCAACACATGCATATTTTTACCTGGACTCATTACGTCGCAGAACCCGAATTTCCATTTTTCGCGCAATATTTCAACGGAGTTATTGCCACTTTAAGTGTGTTTGGGTGTAGTGTAAACTTAAAGACGGAGGATGGCTCATGCAAGGGCAATACTCAGCCACGGGCGGTTGAAAGATAATCTCTGACTTTGCCGCTGACTCTTCACAAACATACCGAAATCTACGTAAGGTGAATACTGGCACATTTTGTTCCACATGATTTGGTTAAAACCATCAACGTATTCACGCTTCGAAGAATGCGCTCATTGAAAAACCCTCAAGGCCGTTAGCACTTCACACTAGATCGCCAATATAAACCGTAATGCACTTTTAGCATCACGCAAACAGGGCAGGAAAAAGCTAGCGGCGATGGGAATAACAAGATATTGCACAAGAAGAACAATCGTCAGAGACGAGCAGAAAGCAAAGGGTTATCGAGATAACGCGACAAGAGATTTGGGCCCCGCGCGCTGACGATTGCATAAAGGGATGATACTTCCGCAAAGAAGCACGTCACCTTGCATGTGCGAAAAGCAGGGGTATATACGATAAGGATCATCGTACGCTGTCCAAAGCAAGTTTTTCCTCGGATTCAAACTCTAATGCTTCTGCCGATATTCGAAGCAAAGAGCAAGGGGAGTCTAGGTTCAACGCGCGTCGGGATTAGGACGCAGGAGCTTCTGGATTCGAGACCAGCTCTGGCAATCAAAAATTGATTGGCCGACGTCATGAATGGCATAGGAGAGCGAGTGTGTAACGTTCCGAAACAACGTCCTCGGTGAAACGAGGCGCATTCTCGTGCAAGAGCGGAACAAGAACGTCACCCCGACAAACAAACAAGAGTTTTTTTTTCCTATCAAATTTCATTAGAATATTCGCTCTTGATACACAGAAACTTCCGGAATGAAATCGCCAGCATACGCAAACATAGATCCAAACAGGTTGCCGTTACATAGCTATCCCATCGTTATTGATCAAAACCTTCAGTCGCAAATATCAGACAATAGTAATCGCAGCTATAAGGCTTCATTATACGACCAGATAAACGTACGTAAGAGCAACATCCAACGAGACTGGATAATACGCGTACCTTTGGTGAGACAGTCTCTAGAATGCCATCAAACACAATGCCATCAGTTTTCTTCACTTCTACTCTGCACCCCTGAAAAGTAGTTAAAACATCAACTACGCTTGACAAATACAAAGGAAAATATCCACCCGTAACATGAGCTTGCAACAAAAATCTACTACATAGGACGGATTATCACATACCTAGTATGATTACTGCACGCTAGTCACAACCAAGCGTGTACAAATTATCGACTTTTCACACGGAAGACCTCATTCACAAGCAAGGTCACAGTGATTACAACAAATGGAGTACTAGCTTAAGAATCCTCAAACATGACACACACAAACATCTCAGATCATCGCTCGCTCTAAACTGCGCTCGTGCTCGAAAGAATCATACTTCTCCGATCAAAAATAAACAGATCATATCGTTACAGTCGCAACAACCAATGCTATGGTTCAAAGCAAACAACACGACTTTCAAACACGAAAGTTCGCACCCAATTTCCACAATGAAACCAAAACCCAAGCTAAACCAAGCATTTACTAAGGCACTGACATTCGAATAAATATAGATGCACTAGCTAAAATCTTTCCTATTCAGGCCTCCTGGCCTTAAAACCAAATAATTAGTTTCCACAAGGAGCAAAACCATAAAGCATAGAGCACGAGAATTAGAAAATTAAGGGAAACATATTAATACAAGGTTCACTATTTATAATTTTGTCCGGCACCAAGAACACGTAAATACGAAGCACTCATACCACAAGAAGAACGTAAGCGTGGGTAATTCCGGAATCGCTGTACCCGAAATTACTTGCTTCATTGGTCTGTAAAGAATGTTAAGACATCTACATAAGCAAATTGTAAAGACTTTACCCTTTTGGAAGTCAACAGTGTACTTATAAGCTGGAAGCTAGCATGTGCATAAGAAACTGCAAAAGAAATATCACTAAAAATTAATGGGACTCCAAGCAGTTGCTTGAACAGTTAAGACTCCAACCAAAGGTCTTTGACGAGTCCCTTGGCCGGGACGAAACGTACGTATAACTAGCCATTTGATCACTAAAAACTAGTCAGGAAATACAACAAGAGCACCGCCAAGCCCAAACACTTAATAATATCACTACATAGCATATAACTACTACATCATATGCGAATAGATCAACTCACAAATGAATACACTGGATTGTCAAAATGCACTGAGCGTATTGAAGTATTACTAATATTTTATGTGTATAATAGAGCATACAAAATTTTCCGCATAGTCCCAAAATTTCGAAGTAGGGTTATTTCATTAAACCTTATCATCAAATTAAATCATGAAACTTGGACAAGGAGCATAAATAGGCCTAGACCAGCCTAACAGCACAATATGCCACATCTATCCAAGCGCACGTTTAATTTACGTTCAGCCTACATTGCAGGGCGTTATTTCCACGAAGTGCCATTAACGGTGCTCATATTTGCCACATCATCCTTCTCCAACACAACTAGGCCAGCCATTTAAATCAACTTTAAATACCTATCAATCCAAAAAAGAGTTTACTTCATTCATACACTTTATTTATATCTCATATTATTCCTTACATTACAGGAGAGTCAATAAAAATAAACTTACTTTTTGCGAAACCCCACAATGAACTCATACCTCATTTGCAACAAGAGAAAACGATCAACTAAAATAGCGCAGTGTAACACAATCCCAAGGTGGGCAGAAACTCAAGGCCAGGACGTCTGACCGAGTAACAACTCTCTTCGTGCGTGTAGGTCATCATTACATGAAACGCAGAACTACGTTAAGCAAACTCACGTGGAACGCTACTTGCTAAGGATTTTAATGCTTTGGTACAGCCATAAATCACAAGCTGCTAAGCATGACGTAAATATAGTAAATATTAGAAGTATTAAAATTCCTTACATCCCGCAGTAAGGAAAAGGTAATAAATTGAAATACGAGCATTCAGGTCGCAAAAACGAAGAGCTGCCTACACCAAGATATCCAAGGTTAGCTTAAACCAAAGGTCAAAACCTGACCTAAAAAAAATCATAGCATAAAAGATCTTTATGCTATTAACAGTCTTTCATTAGCAATAGACTAGATGCACCGGGTAGAAAATTCATAGTTTTGCGCCTATGGGTCTAAAAAATTCATGCTCCTAAACCAACTTGGTTAGGTTTCGGTACCGCGTAAGTGTAGCGGGCATCTTGGCGAGCGCCTGTTATTTGGTATGACAGACAATTTTGATTTAGAAAGGATTTACATTTATCATTTTATTTCCAGCGAGCATTTACTATATTTTTAGACCAATTGCGCGTAACTGCCTGTGTAGTTGTCATAGACAAAACGAAGTGCTCGCTCTTGATAGTTGTTCTTTCGAATTTTCGTAGATGCTGCACAGACGACAAGTCCCTAGTGGACAGACGTTAGAGCTTGAATACGTATAGCAAACACCATTTCGGATTGTTGTAAGGGGAAGAAGAACGTTTAGTTTAGCAGCAGTTTTAAGAAAAACTTCACTAATGCGCAAATCAAAAGTCAATCTACTATCTACTTTTATCCCAAGAAGAGAATTTTTTTTCACTTTTAATGCGTTGGTTTTGCCAACAGTATACTGACTATGTTGTTCGTGAGAAATATAGCTTGAAACTTTTCCATCATAGGTGAGAATCCTGCCATTCGACGTGAGCCAACTTTGGTGCCTGATTTAACCATCCGGAATATTAATCAATTGCTGGCTAGTTATCATCAGCACAGTTGTTTAGTTTAGCTTTTTACGGACAAAGTCAGGTCATGTACGAAAATAATGAACAAGATCGGACTTGACACGCAGCAACAAGATACCAGACAACACAGCTTGGCATTCACTACATAGGATATATAGTTTG
>QQSS02116080.1:0-16400 GCA_003687565.2 Craspedacusta sowerbii
GTATGTATGTATGTATGTATGTATGTATGTATGTATGTATGTATGTATGTATGTATGTATGTATGTGTGTATGTATGCATTACGTGTGTATTATGTATGTTTTCATGCGTGAATGCGTGTAGGTAAGTATGTTTATATATTGATATATGTATATATTATGATTCAGTTTTGCGCATGCTAACGTAGGAAGTTCTGGAAACATTTTCTCATGTGTTAATATTTCTGATTTTCCTTCTGGCATTGCCTTATGTGAGCGATACTTTCTTACAAGTATAGACGTTTTATCACGCTTACCTGCAAAGAAAATCTTGGTTGTGCCATTGTCAGATTTTTCATGAATCGTACCAGCCTTCCTTTAAATCCTTGACCTCAAGATCTTGCTCGTAGGGGAATGCTAAGCTTCCTCGAGCGTGCGGACTGCAGAAAGGAAGGCACAATATCTCGCGGCGAAATCAAACCATCTGCCAAACTCTTTCCCTTCACGCCTACACCCTCATTACTCGCCTAGTGCTTGCAGTGCTGCAGCAGAATCGAATAAAAAATGTAAGCAAGCTTTACCAACGTCCTATCGGTAGAAGGCAGATCTCGATAACAGCAAAAATATGCGAGGCTTCGCTTCAGTGTGGTGCACCTGCGCGTTCAACATTAAGCACGAAACAGCGGTAGCTAAAACTGTTCGTAAGGTCGGCGATTATTGGAGATTAGTTCAATGTTTTTTCGCTCGAATTTAGAGACAAGATGTTCTCCACACCTCGTGTTTTTGGTCGCCCTAGGTGAAATGAATACCAATCATCTACTTCCAATCATATAGATTATGTTAATTCCTTCGAATGTGGCGCTAATTCGAATACCACACTGCGCCAGATTTTGCGAAACAATTCATGGGCTGACTTGCTTGGAAAATGCTATGAAGTGTATATCTTATGAGCGCTCGAGAACTTGAAAGTATTTTAAGTGGTTGGTAAGCCAGTCAAGTTAGCCATCTTATCAATATGGTGCGGTAACCACATACGAAGCCACCCAGCCATTATGGCTAGAATGACTTGTTCAAGTATAAGAATTTCAAAGGATTTAACTTGAAAGCAGATGAAAAGCACTGGATGGATTGATCTAGACTTTCATTTGAGAGATTTACTTTAAGTTTTAATTTAATGTATCTCACTTGATCACTTGGTTGCCTGGATCGAAGCTCTATTCATCGGCGTATTCTCTGGAAGTACAATTTTTCCCTGGGACCACTGAATTCCTTACGCATGCTGAAAGATGAATTCTTTCTTTTTGAGGGCTAGCTATACGCATTCCGACTCGCCTTTTCAAGTGCCAGTCCTCTTAATCACTAGAAGCTTTCTAAAAGATAACCAAAGGATCACCAAAAGACACCAGATCCTATTGGAGCTTTAACTCAATTGTTTTAAAAAATTACTTTTAAGAGTAAAACAGTTCTAGTATTGGTTAGCTATGGTTAGTTAAGGTTAGTTATATTTTCTTAGTTAATATCTGAAAGTAATGTTACACAGTTCCTTGAGAAGTGCACTGTGCTGGTTTGGAAACTGCACGCTCTTATTACAAAAGGAATGCGTGAAAGTTGTTTGAGGTATTTACTTTAGAAATACGCTATTATTGGGGAATACCCTGTCCTAGATTTCAGTGCTTAGGCCTATCCCCCGATATATAGGTTTCTAAGGTCGCGACTTTAAGCCTTGCGTTTTCGTAGCGTCACTTTGTTCAAGATCCGCGCTTTCATCCACTTCTACGTTTGTTTAAATCGCGAACATCAGGCGAAAGTCATCACAGGAGTTTGTTTGCTTTATACTTAACCGTGAAAATTGTTCTCGAAAATCAACCTCGATCACATTGCAATCTCTATGGGATATCGGCTAAGCGCTGTGTTTTCAAACATTAGCGCGGATTTTAAGGGAAACATAAATTGCAAACCACTGTGGAGGCCTTATTTGTAAACTTCATTCCTCTTTTAAAACGATTTCTGACGTAGCAGCGTGCCTCAAGGCCAAGATAGAAATTGCATTCGGCAACCGGTAGATTGAGAATCATGATTTCAATAAGGAGAACAAGCTGTTTCTAACTCGCGATTGATAAACCAGTCTTCGTGGAAATTCCGCAGTACAACGCGACTAAATATTCGAGAGATCCATTGCAACAACAAACAATAAAATGCGAAGAAATTCTCTATACCTTGTTACAAGCACGTTACAATGTAATGGTGCACATCTAGTATCCGGCACCAACTTAAAACGTTGACAGAAATGTATCAAAACGTATACAAATTGCGAAACGTATTTCTAATGACAACTGAATTAATCTTAGCACAAAAATTCGTGTAGAGGCGCATACAACATAGACAAAACATATCAAATTAGGGCCGAGCATTTTCCATGGGTTTTGTAGGGTCAAAAAAGTCAAGGAAGTCTATAAGCACTCTCTAGTAAGCCGACCAACTAGGAGAGCCGCCACGCGGCGGTCGGTGGGCAAACAGGGTATGTGACAAATTTTTGTGGCTACCCAACTTGCCGAATCTCCTAGCACGACCGAACCAGCAACTTTAAGACTTTGTCGTCCGCTGGGAAGGTCTTCAATAAGAGTGTCTCCTGGTAGAAAGGGACAGTGCGATGTCAGTTTCAAGATCGTTGGAGCATTGACCAGTCGTACGAGCCTCCCATTGTGGGCACGTAACGAGCTCTTTAGCTCCTTGAGAGGATCAACCAACATCTGAGGACTGGCCTCACTTGCTGTCACCGACGATCGATGGACTGCGCATTCGGGAGAACTTCTGCCTTATCACGACTACCAGCAACTGTATAGCAAGCTTCATGCGCAACATAACGAGGGCTTGCGGGACCAGACGTATGGAATTCCTACGGCATGTAGGCTTAAGATTATTTAGCACGACATTTTCTAAATGGGAGATTCTTACCCGCGGTTACAAGCGATAAATATTCTTATACATGACCTGTATTCATTTAAAGTTATGATGCTTCACGAAACATATTTCAGAAATGCCCGTCTTCACGACCGCTAAGGACCAGGAACCACTCAAGTCAGCTATTGTCATAGAATCATGTTTCATGTTATCAATTACATGGTAAACGAAAAATCCCATCTAAACGTAAAGAAAGGCAGTAACCACAAAGTGAAATCTCAGGAAACAAAACAACAACAACAGTAAGAACAGCAACAACAACAACAAACAAAACTAACAAACAAGAACAAGAACAACAGTAAGAGCAACAACTACAACAACAAACAAACAACACTAATAACAAGAACAACAACAAAAACAAAACAGCAGCAACAACAAGAAACAACACTACCAAACAACAACAACAACAACATTACCCAACAACAACAACAACAAAAATAACAGCAGTAACAACAACAAAAAAGGACTACTCTATGGTTTCCATCGCGTATGTTGACATTAACATTTAATAAATATAACAACCATTGGAGGATCAAATCATCATTTACTTGTACATGCATACAAAATACGCAGAGAACGACGTACGAGCTGCTCATCAAAACAAAGATTAGCTATCGTAAGCAAACACAAGATAACATGCTCTTCGAGATGGCAGGCTTTACTACGTACGAATACAATTCGCGCAATTGAAGAAAGAACAGCTTAGGAAGTGCGACCAAGGAGGTAATAAGAACGACGGGTGTTAATCCGTCGCACTCGCTTCGTAAGGAGAATACCGAATGCAAAGAAGTATTAAAGCATACATACATGATTATCGTCCTGCGCAATCACTTCGAAACGAATACAAATAAATATCCCGCAGAACCATGGTCAAACAGAATAAACAGCGTGCTAAGAGAAAAAGAGCAAATCTAGCCTAAAGCAGGTATACTCGAAAAACCAACCGCAAAACACGCGACTGAAATTACCATCAAAAATACGGAACTCAAAACTTGGGCAAGCAGCCACGTCAATGGCGAGGAAAGAAAATTGCCTAATACTAACAAAGAAATAGAGAATGCCATGCGACTGACCATACAAGTAACAAGCCATCATGCTAACAAACGCGTTTCGTATACGTACATATACACATAATTCAGTCACTAAATACAAGCAAGATTCATTTATGCAAACGTTCAGTCAAGGCAAAGCTCCTGGGTGGGACGAATAGGCTCGATGTTAAAGAAATAACAGGCACGATAAACATTCTTCGCATACCTAAAGCACTTTTGTTCAATAATAAAGAACAGAACCCCCATCCTTTTGTCTCGATCTATACGTAGAATAGCGCTGGTCCATTTTTAGCCCATGGACGTGACACTTCGTTCCCATTCCATTTCCAACCCGCACGAAGAATCGGCGATAAAGAGCCCTAGTAACAACAAATCGGAAAACGAGCAACTAAAGCTTTTGGATCTTGCCACTCTCCTCGCCCCTTTCCAGAAGTGCCGCCCTTTTGGCCTCCTCCCTCCGCACGTGCTCCTCCTCCCGCTCCAGGGCACGTTGTTCTGCCTCTTCCTGAAAATGGAGAATGGCATCACGCCAAACTTATAACGAGGAATGCGCTGGTCTTTGTTTTTATTTACATAAGACCAAGGCGGTGACTACGCGAACAATCTGCAACAGACGTTATTTATAAATATAAATACAGTATAATATTTATAATCATAATTAGGCATTTACACTTCTTGGATGCGAGCCTTCGATAGTTGTTTGGGCACGTGACAAAGGCAGGGATGTGACAAGAATATCGAACTCAATGCAGTACGCCTGCGAGACATGCAAGTTTCGAATGCGCAGACCTTTGACGTTTTCTTGATATTTTCCGAAATTGACAATATCTGCCCTTCCAAATAGTGGCCAAAATAAGAAGAGCAAGACAAACTTAAGTATCAAAAATTCGACAATCAACCTACTCCGCAAAGTACCAGCTTTCAAAGACCTACACAGGGGGGGCCTCTCATACCAAAAGACTGGAGAGAAATCCTGCATGGGAGAAAGCTCTGCACATAATTGAAAGAGCAGCAAGAGCAACAAGAGCAAGTGAAAAATATATGATCCCTTCTCCCCCCAACCCCTTGCCAAGAAACCTGGAGGAAAACATAGGACAAGGAAAGGAAGGAAAACATGAACTGGGATCAGTGCTGAAGGCAATCGCGTTGCAAGTATGCGATAAACCTAGAGGTCGTCCGCGGGCCAGTGACAGAATCACGTGTTCCTGAATCACTTGAATCATTTGCTCCTGAGACGCGCAACAAAGAAGGAAGCTGAACTGAAAAGCGCGGCGGCATGCACGCACAAAGACGAAAAGGCAGAAGCTATGCGTGCATCTCAAATATTCCTGTTTACGCTCAAGCGCTGTGAACACTCAGAACCAGAAATCCCCCGCGGGTATTCCACTCACCACACATGCGGAATCTTAACAAAAGCTCCACGCTGCGGGTACAAGTTGCAGACTCGAGGCCAATTTCCTCAAGGACATCCACTTCCAGTCTTTACAAATCTCAACTATGAACACTAAGGTCGATCAATTGATAATTCGAACACAAGAAGGAAAGATATACCTCCTCCTTCAAACGATAGTACTCGTTTATCGCATACTGATACTTTGGCGCTGTGATCCCAAAGAAATCGGCAAGCTTCTCTCCACAGTATTCTGCAACTGGACGAAAAAAATTATTACACACGTTAAGCGCAACAACACAGGCGCATGATAAACCAAAACTACATACATACGTACATACACACATACCTACCTACCTACCTATCTACCTACCTACCAACCAGTACAAAGATGTGCCTATCCAGAGCGAAAGCTTAACATCCATTTGCATTTGTATGCATCCCTGGCAGATCCCCAAAAAAAGGCACGACTACGAATACATGAATGAATGCTGAAATCAGGAATGGGAACGTTCTTACTTGGAGTCACCGATGAGCACCAGGCATCGAGGCCCGTAATTTGCGGTTCACTTCAAGCCATGACAAAGATTTAATACCATTGTCGAAAAGTTTCAGTCGGTCGTCCATAAGAGTTTTTTTTTTAAGCAGCTCGTTCCCACTACAGCAACTCTAATTCTTCAATTCGCCGTCAATGCATTCCCCAAATGGCCCCAGCAAACTTTAGAGGGATCAAATTTCATCATCAGTAGGATAAGTCCAAATGATACCACTCTAGATAACTGATCGTGCACTCTTTTCCATTAAGCGTATTCTTGTTCCGCAATTTGGCTAGTCCGGCGTGACTGGTATTTTATACTTTCCGTCCTAGTTAAGTGATTGAAAAATTTTATTCTGGGGAGAATTGTCTGAAGATTCGCGGGTACTATCCGGTTGGGACCGTTTTCTTTTATCTTCAATCTTCTCTTCACAGACGGGATGATGATAGAACTTGGGATGATCTTGTCGAACATAGTCTTGCACGCAGTTTTTAAAACGCAAATGCATTATTATGTAACCTGCTGTGCTACAATACGGCGCCCTAATACTGACAGGAAGTGTCAGGCATTGTCTATGGCGCTGGTTCGCAAGTCACCGTGCTATACTACTAGTCACTTATTGTTATCAAATCTTCACTGCCAAATGCATTAGAGTCAACCGACGGGCAAGGCACCTACTGATTGCAAAGCAAAATGAACGAACAGAAAACACGACATATCTCAGCTGGACAACCCAGATGCAGTTAATACGAAGAATGAGCAACAAACAGAGTACCCATGCAATGTATAACAGTAGAGGATTCAAAATTGTGAGGGCAAATATACCAATCATTTCACAAGGGTTAAATCACTTACAGTAAACAGATATGTAATCTAAATTTACTAAACTGCATTAGTGGAGCTTCCATCAATACAGAGTTGCCGAAATAAATTAGAGAATTCCATTAATGCATTGAATATTTGATAGCATGATATGCCATAGCAAAGAGCATACATGCATAGAGCACATACACATCATGGCAAATGAACAACTCATCATGCAACAGCAGGCCTAACAAGCATACCAAAACAAATGACTACTAATTGTTGTTAAAGATACAGAAGTTTTCAAAAATACACAGATACAGAGACTTTAAAGCAACTTAACTTGGACATGCAACTTACCATGCAAAGTGGTGGTTGAAATGAAACAAATGTAGAACCAAAACCAAAGTAGCCAGTTTAGCTCGGACTAAATAAGAACAAATCTATTACAAATCAACATGAAAATGCATATATATATATATATATATATATATATGAGTACATGCACGAATGTGTGTAATAATAAGTGAATGGATGACCATGCATATATCTGTACATATGCGTACCTTGCATCACCACGCATCGCCTGGTGACCTGTCATCATGGTAAAACTGCTAATGCAGAACATGACACCACTGCAGAGGCCTTAATGCAACATACAGCATCAACAGCTCAATCAACATTAATTCTGGCCGAAAGACAGAGAGGAGTTTTTACATAGTCTGGGCTTGCATGCCATAAACTATGACAGCAACCTAGTAGAGCACCTACAGAGTCAATGCTTGTTCTCTTTTAAATTTCAAGCATGAATTAGAGACAAAAAGGTCAGTTGGCATTCTTACTTTCCAGGCTAATTAATCCTTAAATCTGTATCTCAAAAAGTAAATGCTCAATTAGAGCTTTTGTTAGATACAAGAAAAATCAGGCATGCATCCCTTAACGACCCTTGCTGAAGCTGAAAGGCGAATCTCCTGGAGTACGAATGAGAAACAACTTCAGAATAGTTAGATTCGGAAATGGAAAGAAGGAGATCAAAATCTTCCATCTAACACCCTTAGCAAATTGTGCATGGCTCTCACTACATCTGGCTCATGTTGACATGTGGTTATTGGAACGCCAGCATATCTTAATATGTATTTTGGCACTAGAGCTTTCTGCATAAAGATGTATGTTAAATCAACAGGGTTGTATCTGTCCAACATATGCGAGCCAAAAGAAAGCAATCAGGTGAAATCATTTTCAAAATACAGAGGTTTGCCTCAAAAGCTCAATAAGTTATTTAAATGACATTTAAATAAAACATCAGCAGCATATTAGTAAACAGGCTTTTGGTTTAACAGGAAAATTAAGTCAAAATTGTAGCTGCAAAAATGTTTGGGACAGCACTGAGTAAAAAAGAATCAAGCCCTTTGATTATAACTTTAGCCTTCGTACCTCATGTGATGTCACTGCCTTCTGTATGTTATGTCATGCGTGTAATGTTATGCCTAACAACATATAAAACTCTAGCCACTACCAAATTCTCTGCCTCATTTGGAGTCCATTCAGTAGCTGTCTTGCCAGGGTCTTATCTTGTCAGAAGTCTCTTGCTTATATGGCCACCATATATTTATTGGCTTGTAACCTCAAAAACCATGTCTTGTATCTCTATTCTAAACTCTCAATTAAATCTGCGATAAAACCCAAAATTTGCCAGGAAATAACTAACAAGCTGCTCATACATAAAATAACTTTGATCTAAGAAGAGCTACTAAAGTTCTGTGAAAACTCATGTAAAACCCTAGGAAGCTGGGGGAGAAACTGATAGCTAGGTGCATCAAACTTGGCAGGAATGTAATGAATGCTATGTGATATGTATGAATCCATGTATGTAATGTTAAAGGAATAGTTTCATGCAATAATAGGGGCTGTATTTTTATTTTACTATTGTCATGTAACTCACATTAAAAAAAATAGGAGTTTATGTAACCAACAAACTCACTGGATTTATGTCCTTGATCTTGTTCTTTTGCTGATGCAGCAAAGATTCATCTGCAGACTCATCTAGAGAACTTTCTGACTCATTCTCCTGAAAATCAGTCCTAAAATATACCTTCTTTCGACGTTTCCTATACTTTTTCTTAACAGACCCACGTTCTAAATAAGTATCATCCTCAACATCTGCAGTGCTACCGGTATCTGATAGACTTTCACTGTCCTTAGAAATGTCTACATCAAGAAATGCATTGGCTGCATGTTCCCCCAGCACCTCAGGTTTATTTTTTGTAGATTCCATGACTGAAAATTAATACAATACTACCAATAGTCAGAACCACAAACCCTTCCCTAAAAAAACATACACGACAAATTACAACATAATTGCTGGACAGCCTAGAGAAACATGAATAACTTACTTAATAACTGATGCTAGCCATTAAAAAGAAGTAACAAACCTCTTAAAGCAATATAGCAACAAAAAGTACTTCAGGGTTAAAGAAAAGGAAATCAGAAGAAAGGTCAGAGTAAGGTGGCAATTATGTATAATACAAATCAAGAAAGGGTAACGACATTATAGGCGTCTTAGAACTTTCCCCAGTGAAGACTGTGTGAATGTGTGAATGACAGAAGAGGCTTGATCAAAACTGGAAATCAGTGTTCACAACAAGAAATAGACTTAACAAGAACTTACAAGAACATGTAATGCAACTGGTCTGGCCTTTTCCCAAATGGGGAGTACTGCCAGAACAAGTTAGTTTTCATGCATAGCCGTGCATGCATAGCCACACTTGTTTGTTGCAATGGGATAGGTGCCCTACGTGAGAAGATGTTCGTCTGAAGATGACGATTGATGTCTTAACTGGCACGATTGCTCAGCCGACTGGCCCGGTGACGGCATTTTAGTTTTAGGGATAGGTCTTGAACATTCTGTACCTCCGTCAAGTTAGGCCCACCCTATCCTCTCCCCTACTAAAAGAAATAAATATGAAATCATAGAGTATAAAAGGAGGTGTAACTATGGATCAATTCGATTGTTTGCTATTTATTGCCGCCCCCTACCTTCTCCTCGCATTCCTGTCGGCTAAACTGACGGAAGCCGACAATCTCCTAGTTTGGACATAACGTTGCCTAGGTCAGCATTGTTTCCGCATGTTGTGATGGGCGGGGTCGGTGTCAAGTCAAGGTGGATTTCCATATCCAGAAAATTTTCCGCGGACAGAACGGATCCAGAGATGCCGCTGATTTATTGCCAATTAGAGGCTTATCGCAACGGAATCTTTTCCGTAGCGCTCTGTCCGGACGGAGTTGAACTGAATCCAAGTTTGAACGGATTTCTGGCGGCAAATTTGAAAACGAGCCAACCAGCGTTTCAGTTCGAGTAGATGTTTGGCGGGTGTTATTTTAGCGTGGTTAAAGCCAGCCAGCAGCATGGGGGCACTTGTATAAGGCACGGCAACTCGGACGAATGTTGTATCGGAGATGAAGTTAAGTAGATCTTATTTTTAAATGGTTGAAACTGATTTACTTTTTCTCTAACACGACACATAAATGGAAACTGTGAGATAATTTCAATTGCCCTTCTCTGGCACTCGCAACTCCCGCAAAAAAATATTAAGGCTGAAAAAAAAAAATCACAGAAACGATGAAGTGCCAAACATCCAATTTTTTACTCATATTTTGAAGCATATGCTTCTGAACCTCTGAAGCTTTTGCATCAGTTTACCGTACATGAAACAAACATTTGAGGACTTGAGTGTGCGTGTAGACAAACGCGTACAAAGGTCGTAATAAACGCGGTGTTTTTCAAGTTTGGATGCAGAAAGTTACCCATTGAATTAAAAAAAAAAACAGGGCATAAGATAGGAGAGCAGCAGTAAGTACTGAATAAAAAGACATCACGTCACGGCGATGCGTTCATAGCATAACATCAAGTCTCGCTTGCACGAATCTGCTAGTGTTAGCAGCGCTTAACCCAGTTCTGGCGGCAAACTTTTAAAACGAATCAATCAGTAGATGTGTGGCGGCTGGCAAGGGAAGGCAGCCAGCAATTACCGTCCGCGGAAAATTTTCCGAGTGTGGAAACTGGTCATCAGAAAATTTTCTGCGGACCAATTAGCGGCATCTTCTGATCCGTTCTGTCCGCGGAAAATTTTCCAGATATGGAAACCACCTTCAGCCTTCACGCAGGAATATCAAGAATCCCAGTCATGAATGGCAGAAACTCTGATATTAGGAGCAAGAAGTGACAAAAATAGACTCCATCTATTCCTCTAGATATAATGTCTACTGAATTTGTCGGGATGGGGTGAGATAACTCGACAGGTGTGTCTCCTGTGCCGTTGTCTTTCCCATATAAATCCGTGTTATACAAAAAATATTACCATTGCATAAGACAAAAAAGCAACATACAACTCATCGATCACCATACTTCTATACCGGGCGAATGTACCGTAAAATAAAATAACATACGAGTACTTCATCCAAATAAAAGTAGTATCTTTTGTAATGTGAGTCGTAGAACTGTTGATAAATTCACCATCAACAACGGCATCGTAAATTCATCTGTTCAAGAAATGTTAATGCGTCTAAATTACAGTCAGGGCATCCTTGCTCCACTGCTAAGGGGAAGAGGTTTTTGTTTTCAGATATAGTTTTGCGTTCAAATGCTTCTTTTTTTTATGGTGCTAGTTGCTTCAAATGTATTTGGGCGGCTCGGAGTTTTTGTAAATGCCATTTGTATGATGATTCTGATGCTTTTATTAAAGGCTGGAAAGAGAATCAGGCTCAATATCTTAAGTTTATCTTCATTTTTCCATTGTACCTTGTTCAGTGCTGGAGCAAGTATGAGTGATGAAAAACTGTCCTTCTGAAATTTGTTCTTCCGTTTAGTCTCCTGTGGCTGACTAAAAAAAAAATGGATTGCATTCACGGCTAATAAATATGAGCCTGAATTGGCTGGATATCAGTTCACTTGGGACGTTCCGCCCCATGTCAAGTGTTTACCAGTCGGTACTTGGGTGGACCAATTGCGCACTGTGCATGCCTGTCCCTGCTGGACAGGTAGGTGATTAAAGAGTTTAGGCCACTGATCTATATAGATCAGTGGGTTAGGCAACCAACACCAAACTCTTACCATAAAAATAATCCTTACAGTAAGCCTGTTGAAAATGTGTGATGTATCCATGCTGCCTTCCTGTTCATGGATTTGAGATCACTTGCGGTATGATAAATATAAAAATATAATAGACTAAAGCAGTGAGCCTCATGCTCAATTCTTTTTTTCGGAGACGCTTTACGCTCGCAAGCCCCTATTTCATTTACAATGAAAAAAAAAATCATCTGCATACTGCGTAACTCTTAACCTACGTGATCATAGTCTGTAATATTCTGCACTTTTTTGTTCGATTGTCAGTGCCAAGATCTCCATGTTCAATTAGCACAGCAGTGCTGACAGGAAGCACCACTGCGTGACATTTGCATGAATTTAAATAGTTTTTGTTTTGTAGTCATTGTTTTAGACTACCATAGACATAATGTTAGAGTACCATCTACATACCCAGTTGGTCAAAAAATAAACTTTTCTTAAGTGTGTTCCAGGGAGGTGTGAATAAACTTGTAGAAAGCGTTTCCTTTGCCTAAGCTTATAACAAGAGGTGGGTTACATTTGCGCTTTGCATGGAAAACAATGTTCCTTGATTTAGATAGGTTCGTGAAGATGGAGCTAGAAGAGGTTAATAAGTAAAGTTTTTCAGATATGTGCTAGGTAGAGAATTTTCGAAGAACACAAATTTCTACGTAAAAAACTTGTTTGTGAAGGACTACGGAGGGTTTATACAAATCTCTCTCACACGCAACAAAGAGCCTTGCAGTGACTCGGAGGATAGTAAGGACTAATGTCAACTAGTAAATTTTAGGAGATAATTATGAAGCACATCAGCGTCCAGAATTGCTTCATTATACTACGAATTTTTCGTTTAGTTACTTTGGATACATAACCCAGGTATGGGAGTTTGAAATAGCGTATGGAACCACTTGCAGTTGTGTCCCATGTATAGAGGCACTCGAAGGATAGTGATTGTAAAGTCGGGCGCTCCAAAAGTGCCTCCCTGTTTCAGACCACGCTCATACTGATTTCCAAAGGAAGTAGAAAAAGCCATGTATGGTCATTCATTGAAGCGATTACCAAAACATGTCCTTAAATTTGGAAAAAGTTGTTTTTATTCTGAAAACTGATGAAAATTTTGTGTTTCTTCGACCATTTGGAAGAATTGTCTTAAATGTCTTGAGTCTAGATTACTAGTAGCCCAAGGCTTTTGTGAGAATTTTATTCCAGCTTCCAATTTTTAGCTATACCTGAAGTGCATTTGCTAGCATGTAAGTAGCGTACTCGTGCTTTTCTTGACTATTGGGATTATGTTGCAGGTGAAAGTGGCTTGACGGAAGACCATCTAATCGTTGAGTTTTTTATGCTATGCCAGAAAATATACAAAGATGTTGCAGCCTCGATTCAGCATTACATTGACAAAGAGCCATCTTGGAGTCTTTTGGTGCCGTCCAAATTTCGTGGCTTACAAATGATCTAATTTATTACAGTTTGCTGGCCGAGTAGTCAGTAGAACACAGATTTATTTCATGCCCAGTAACTGATGCTAGCTTCATCAAGCATGTCCTTAGATGATGTTGAGCATGCATTAAGACCTTGCAACGAGCTTGTCTGTCCGAGCAGATTAGCCTTATCTGACGATTCCGTTCGTGTATTTCATTCCGCTTCATAAAATTATCTTGATGGTAGCTTCGAAGGCCTTGAAAGTTGATTAAAATGTGCAAATGTTATCAATATGACTTATATTTAATAAGATATGGCTTTTAATTCCTAAGAAGATCCACGAATATTGGATCAGTTCTTAATAAACCTTAATTTAGCTACGAAGCCGGCACTGTTGCAAAATATTTGGCTAAATACCACATGTGTGGATTTGCAGGGTAGATTTTCGGAAACGAGTTTTTCGGAATTTTCGTGTAAGAAGAGGGAAGTGTTAGAGACGTTTAGTTTATGAGGGCGGAAGTACGGGTTTCGAGTTCGAAAACGAGGCTGTAATCGGACGAGACACTACCCAGGTTCTTACAAAAGCTTTCAGAAAAAAGACAACACTTTTCAGTTTGTAGGACATTTTTCGATTAGCTTTGATCATTTTCAAATAACACAAGTAATTACATCAAAAGAGTTTAAATAAGAGGGCGCGAGTACACCAAACAGTCAAAAATTCAATTCAACGAATAAAGCTAATAATTTTCGTGACGTTTCGGTCCTTTCTTGGACCATCTTCAGACTAAATGAACAAGCATTAAAAAAAAAAGGAAAAACAAAAACAAGCACAGCCTACATCCCCAGAGTCAGTTTTTCGAAGTTCAGCTAAAATAAACTTACATCTCTTAACATCTTCTGGCATAATCTTTGCATCTCCCGAGCTGACTTGCGCAAGCTACTCCAGTTAGCGGTAAAGGACCAACTCTTTCCATTTGAGGGTGCTTTGTACGTGAACAGGGATGGAGTTAGCATGGGATCGCCACTTGGCCCACAAATGGCAAATACCATTATGTGCCACTTGGAGGAGAAACTAAACATCAATGACAAACTTCCCGAGTTTTACAAACGCTTTGTCGATAACACCTTGACCATAACGCCTAAAAAAATTGCGGCCAAGTATTTCCTTAGTGAGCTTCACGGTCTTCTTTCATCGCTGTCCTTTAAGGCAGAAGTGGAAAAGAACAATGGCATCTCATTCCGTGGAGCGTGGATAAACACGACAAAGCGGATACTATCTACATCTGTTTTTCATAAGCCAACGGGCACTGGTCTCCTACTGCACTTCCAGAGTCATACGGTCCTTCGGTACAAGAAATATTTAATAAAGTCAATGCTGGACAGAGCGTATCGCTTGAGTAGCGATTGGTCCACCTTTAACGAGGAAGTTGAACATTTGCGCACAACGTTTCTGAAGTTAGCCCTCCCGTCAGCTTTGTTTGACCGGATCGCATTCGACTTTGTCGAAAAGTGCATTACCCGCCAATGTAACTTGGATGACAGTTTCACCAATGAGATCGTGCGATTCCTTACAAGGATTAACAGAGTATGTGCAACCTAAAGCACCGTCTGAATGATCTAGCACGTAAATTGCGGCTACAAGTTAAGCCAATCTTCACCAGCAGGAAAATTGGCGAAAGTTTCAGACCAATGGAAGCGAAGCCAAAGATTATGAGTCAATAATGCGTTGTCTATAAGTTTCAATGTGGCCAGTGCGACGCTCGCTATATCGGCATGACAACCCACCACCTGCGCCAACGCATCAAGGAACACAAGCAACAGCCAAGCTCAATTGGTCAACACCTGGCTGCTCATCAAGTTCCGACCAATTTCGATCTTCACGCCTGCTTCACAACCCTGCGCAGGTGTCGCTCGAAATGGGAGTGCCTGTTAGCTGAGATCTTGATCACCGCGCACGATAAATTCGCCACTCACTTAACGGACAGTCAGACTCTATTAAGTTGAAGCTGTTTTAGCTCGACTTCGAATGTGTGACTCTGGCGATGTGTGCGCTGCTTGTTTTTGTTGTTCGTTGTTGTTGTCTTTTTTTGTATTCCTGTTTGTTTAGTCTGAAGATGGTCCACGAAAGGACCAAAGCGTCACGAAAATTATTAGCTTTATTATTTGTCTTGAAGATTTACCCTTTGATTGTCCTAAATTCTTCTCTATAGTCAATAATTGACGTTACAATTGCTCACTCAGCGACCGATGGAAAATTCCAAAAGGGACGCCACAAAATAAACTATCAATCAACAACAAAAACTACGAGAGAACAACAGCTGTTCGCAAGCGTGCGCAAATACATATAAGAGAACGAAGTAAGTACAAAGGAGAGTAAAAAAAGAAAGGATAGATCTAGATCGAAAGAGTATGAGCGAGATGGTTAAGTTGGGCGTTAAGGTTGGATTTTATCCATTGAGTAAACGTGGCCTCTTTTCTTTTACGCAGTCGGGGCTTTACATAAAACAGAAAAACACATATCAGTACACTGGTGCCTACATGCATCTTTCACATGTGACAAGACATGTCTATTCCGAAGGGCTCATCAATCTGAGTTTTAAGCTGTCTGGGGAATTCTCCAATGTAGCAGGCACTACCGGGCTTTACCATGCAACCGTGAGGCCCAAGCTGTTGACTCTGTTGTGCTGAAATAGTTAGTACGTCAAAGTCGACTTGTGGTAGCATCAGTCAAATTTCAGCGACTGGAGAGTGCTGACATTCATTGAAATCGTCCCAAAAGGAAAGTTGTGCGAGAGGGCAACCAAGCAAGCAAACAAGCAAAAAATTACCGTAGATCTGTTCCTTGGCTGTGCCATAGTCAAATCCATGTGGAATCCTCTACGCTTGGGCCCCCCCCCCCCCGCCAGCTATTTCTTTGAAAGTTGAGCATAAGCTAGCACACAACAATTCACAATAATAGCGTGTATACATCCCCCAGCCTGATAAATTGGACCCTACTGATTCACGTAAAATAATCCGAATGTGTTAAGTCAGCTGCGTAATGTCCAAAGTTCTAGCAAGCTGACAGTGAAAAAGCTTGTAACACGGTATCCGCTATTTTTGGAATATATCGGCAGAATTTGGAAACGTCCGCAGATGTCCGCAAATCCACACGCAG
>QQSS02116191.1:0-16395 GCA_003687565.2 Craspedacusta sowerbii
TATATATATATATATAGAAAGTTGAGTGTATAGAAAGTTAAGAAGAAAATTGCTAAGTGCAATTTTACGATTTTTGTTCTCTCGAGAAGACTTTGTATGATTAGAACACAAGAGGATTAAGTCTGGAACTCTTCAAGTCTTTCAACAGCAGTAAAAAGTATGGAGATAACTCGATAACTAGTAAATGTATTGCTGACTGAAATCGGCTAGTTTCCAAACACCGTGACCTCAATCTCACATCTCTAAATGAGGCACAACTTAGGCAGTTGATTCAGGATACAACAATAAAGTCCTATAAATAAAGCACAAAAATTTGCTCCGCCATCATGACCCTGAAAGTGGAATGTGCATTATCTCGTTTAAACTTCCTAAAAAAGCAGGTAAAGATATGTTGTTTAAAGAATGAATATAAGTGCCAAAAATAACAGAGTGCGTAAGGTAGCCCCTACTAGAATAGGTCATCCTAATTAGTCTCTTCCCAAACAGTCGCAATATTTGAATGTTGTGTAATCTTTATCGAAGCTCAAGTGTGTTGGGAAATGTTGCTTAAGATTTCTTGGAGCTGTACTGGTTATGGTTTGATTTTTTGAAAAAAAAAATTTCGCTTGTACGGAATGTTTAAATTATGCTATTGTGATAATGATGATTGTGCTGGATGGCATTCGTACGACAAATTATGAAATCCAGAGGATCTTTGCCTTAGATTAATTACAGCTTGATTATGCTTTTTATGCTTAATTATGCTTTTATTTTGCGATTGTTGTGAGTCACGAAGTCGCATAATTACTTGGTGAGTGCCTTAAGAATTAGGAGCCAAAATATCAGCTGAGTTAAATCCGATGATATGCAGTGAGATGGTAGTTGCTGTTTTCTCTAGTTAGGAAAGCAATGCTTTTGGACTGAATGAGGCATAGCCAAGCATCGAACCCGTGGAGGTACCTGTTTGGCAAACCATAAACAGAAATTGATACTAATGACGGGCCTCCATTTGGATTTGGTATACTGTGCTATACATTCGTATATTGATAAACGAAATAACTCGTCTAAAATTCAAGGACATGTTTAGACAAAAGAATTGTCATTTTCAACTTAAGCAACCAAAATTCACGAAGGTAGTATATACGAAATAGGTGTGAATATACCAATCCTTCATAGACACAACACTTAAGCCACTTACACGATAAAGGCAATGCGTGCGGGAGAAATACATAAATTTACTAGTAACTAATACAAAGTGACCATCAATCCAATTGAAGTCAACCAATGGTAACAAGGATACCTAGGGGGAAAAGTTAGGACAGAAGAAGATAGTCAGGTAGAGATTGGAGAAGAGACAGCCTACATAGATAAAGTTAGAGCCAGGTGGTACGCTCGGGTGTTAAGGTTAGGACGTTTCAAGTTGATGTACATGGCCTCCTTTAACTTACCCTGGAAGTCAGGCAGTGCTTGATCTAAAGTATGAAAACACAGTTCCAAACATACATTCTTGCAGACACTTTCCTGCAAGTGCTTCCATGCATGCAAATTTTGCCCTTGCCTAAATGCTCGTCAATCCGTATTGGGAAGTGTCACAAGTTTTCTCCAAGCTAAGTGGCATTACAGTAAGGCGGTCCTTAGTAATAAGGTAAGACAAAATCTTAAATGAGTAAAAGTAATTCTAACATCAACAGCCGTACCATACATATTTACGTTACGACTATCCTGTTTGTTAGTAAGTACTGATTTGAATGCCAAGGCATCTATTTCTCAAGAATTCAGGGAACTGGTTTCTGATTAGATTATCAGTACCTTATTATTATCATTGTCAAACCCGAGCCATGCACTGTTAGTTTTGTATATGCGGCTCTAATCTTATCTTATCTTCTTATCTTAACGACAGAATTCACAAGCTGACAAATGTACAAATAGAAAAGTATACGCACATCATAAAGTACGTTGCAACTAGTCCGGTTAGAAAGAATACGTTACATTTGGGCATGGCTCTCCGAGAAGGCTGATAGCCTTTTCACGGAGCACCATACTTTTCAGAATATCTTTACGCGGATGTTACATAGATCATCAAATTATTCCTTTTAAATTGCGGCTTGAATTAGTTTGGAGTTGGGCAATAGGTCAGAGTCAGCTGAGAAATAAAAGATGAATCCTAAGGCGAAGATACGGAACTCGTGTTCTGTGGCAAGTGTGTAACTTTGATGGTACGTGTATGTACAGACCAAGTGAACTTCTAGGCTGATAAAAGTGCGCTTGATAGGTCTCCTATCAATGAAAAGACTTGGTAAAGCCAGGGCAGATTGTTTGTATCTACTTCTCTGCCAAAAGCCATGAATCTTTTCTTCTTGTTGTTGATAGACAGTCGGTTTGCCTGACGACAATCCTCTAATAATACAAGCTGTTCATTAAATACTGAGATTGCAGAGTCAATTGTTTCGCATGAAAAGTACAGATTTGTGTCATCTGCATAAGGAATTGCTCTTAATTTAGAAACTGAACATGCTAGATCATTGATATATAAAAGAAACAGTAGAGGACGTAGGATTGAGCCTTGGGGGACCTCACATCCAATATAGGCATCACATCCATAGGCAATATGTCTGAAGTGCTTTCCCTTAGTGAACTTGCAAACCATGCCCGTGCTTATTTAGAGGCTCCATATAGTGAGAAATTCTTCAATAGTATGTTGTGATCCACAGTGTCAAATGCCTTTGATAAGTCTAAGAAAGCCACTATTGTAAATTGCTTGGTATCCCCGACTTTTGTCACATTTTCGACTAAATCAAGGATAATTAACTCAGTTGACAGCTGACCGCGCTGCCCGGCGCATTCCGAATTCATCGGATATTTTCCGCATACAACTGCAACGGTGCCACGTGCAATTTTGTCTAAAACCAAACTGAGCAGAAAATAATTGGTTATAATTCTCCAAATACAGGTTAAGTCTGCTATGAATTATGCTCTCTAAGATTTGAGAGAATACTGACAGGAGTGAGATTGGTCTAAAGTTATAGTTCAGTTAGTTCAGTTAGTTCTATAGTTCAGTTCGTTATACTCGTTTGATTTAAAAGCTGGGATTACTTTGGCTACTTTTAGAGCCTTTGGGCAGACACCTTTCTCTACTGACAGTGTAAACACATAGGAAAGTGGAATGAGCAGCTCACCAGATACACATTTGATAACGTCCACACTATTGATTTTTTCCTCTCTTTCTTTCTATTGGGTTGTTTCGCCGCAAGTAAGAAAATAAGAAGCACAAAGCAAAAATTTACAAGCATATTATCGAATTCGTCACCATTAGTCCAGATTAGGTACTTAGAGATGGCATGGTTCGCCAAGAAGGCCTTGAGCCTTTTCACAAAGAACCATTAATTAGTCAATTAGGGTATTGCTTAAACCAAGCTTATACGTGAAGGTACCATGGCTATTAAAATTTAACATAATATCCGAAAAAATTTATATATTAATGTAAAGAAGTTCTTACCATTTAAGCGGTCGACTAAAACATTCAAAAACGGCAGATTTCCAGCCTTCTACTGCTCCAGCGTACATTAAAAATGCTTCGATATCTCACATTCAGGTACTCCAAAAATTAGGTACTGTCTAATGTAGCGTTGAACGAACAAGACATGTCGTCAACATATCGACGATAAAATACAGGTACTGGAAAAATATAGTTCCTTAAACACACACGCTTATGGAAACCCATGGAAGAGTTAGCACCGTCAGCACTTACCTCGTTTATGTCTTTGAGAAAAGAAAACGAATGCTTATTTGCGTGTGTATCAGGAAAATGAGGAGCAAGACTATCCGATAGCTAAATGATAGTTATAGTTTGGACACGAGGAACAAATGGGACAGATAGGTGGGGTAGAAGTACTAAATTGTTTGTGGATTTCAGGCAGCCCAAATGTACGCGTCGCCAAAGAACCACGAGGGCAAACACGCTAAAAAAATTCATCACTCGAAAAATTAGTATGTTTCAAATTTCTTAAATATCGTTGCAGCACGAATGACATATTTTGTCTGTTATTGGAATTACATTAATACATTTAAGATTTCGTCTTACTTAAGTACTGAGGTCCGCTTTCCTGAATGATTTAGTTCCTGTGTTATCTAATAATTAGATTAATTTTTATTAGATAGATATTATACTATATATTTACTTGTGCCGGCTGAAATGCCATTTACATTGGAGAAACCTCCAAAAAGTCACTTCTCAACACAGATTGAAGAGCATTTAGGCAAGGGCAAAGTTTGCATGTATGGAAGCACTTGCAGGAAAGTAATTCCAATAATGTTTGTTTGGAACAGAACTGTGTTTTTCCAATGTGGATTAAGCACTGCCTGACTTCCAGGGGAAGTTAAAGGAGGCCATGTACATCAACGTCCTAACCGGAATATCTAAGCTAACCACCTGGCTCTAACTTTATCTAGGCTGTCTCTTCTCCAATCTCCACCTATCTTCTTTGTTCCATACCTTTTCCCCTAGGTATCCTTGTTAACTGGTTCAGTTTTTTAAAAAAGTGTGCTGTCTGTGAACGATTGTTATATTCTCACGCCTATTTCGTATAAATATGTGTTTGTGAAGTTCGGTTGGTTAAGCAGAGAATGGCAGTTGTTTTGTCCAAAAACATGACCTGGATATTAAAATAAGTTTATTTTCTTGTTGAAGTAATTACAAATGTGGTGCTACTGCGATCTTTCAGCATTTTGATTTACTAGTAACCAGTAGCTTGTTGTTTTTTTTTTGCTTGCACAGAAAATTGGCATTAGGTGTTCAATGAGTAGAGTTCAAAAACAATTTTGGATGAACACCAGGACTTAAAGTCAATTAGCCTGATGTGATGTGGGCAAGCTGTTGTGAGGATTCAAGAATTTTAAAAATATTTAGCTCTTGTGGTTGTGGTAATGCATGCAAAAACCAGAACGCAAGAATTCTGTTAGTTGCCAAGCCATCAATGTCTGGTAATGCCATTTGTCATCATTGGTGCACAAGAAAATTGCATTTGGTAAGCTTACTATGATTAAATCTCCATGTGCTGTTGAAGATGCCTATATTGCAAGATTTGGATACTTCTTTTTCGTAGCAGTAGTTCACACTTCTGCCTTACGATGTATCGTAATGATGTGATAAATAATATTATTACGTTATATTATTTTTGCTTGTGATGCAAGATCAAGTTACTCTACTTTGAAATAAAATGATATGCAGCGCAAGCTGACCCTAAAATAAAGTAAAACAAAGTTAGTAGCAATTTTACTATAAAATTAAGAAGTAATAGTACCAGCTTATAGCATAACAAATTATTATTCATTAGCGTGATATGATATGGCTAAAACAAAAAAAAGAGCTACAAAATTTATTGTAAAGTACTTTCGAATGGTTTTTACTGACAAGTCAAATTTTTTCGTGATGGATGAAGTTTGTTACTATGAGTTTATACTAAGTAAAGTTAGCGCATTCTTTTGAAATAGAGCAGTATGGAATTTATAGTGTAATAAGGCATTCATAATGGCAGTTTTGAAAGAAAATTTTAAGACGTTAGTGAAGATATCAGTTCTCTGTTACGAAGAATTGCTGCAAAGTTCATATTTTCATTTTACGTTACTGTGATTATTTGAAATCTTTTTTTTTTTTGTTTTAAGTTTATGTATTCCTTAAGTTTATATGGTCATCAGAGCGCATCGTATTTCATTCGAAGTTATGACAATCATTGTCATTTGAAGATTGTTGGTAATTTATTGGTTTGCAAAACTCAATCGACTTCGTATATGCACTGCAGGATGGGACTTTCAAAGCCTGACAGCATGTGACTTCCAAAATAAAAAAATTCCATTCTGCCCGGTCTTTTGTAGGTTCAAATAGTTTCCCTTCATAGCAGCGTGATACTGTTTCATTTATTCACACTGTATTTTAAATTATTTATTTTGTATATTAGTTTCTTGTGTAACGTGCTTATGAAAGCTCAATTTTGATTATAAGAAGTGCAAATCTTGTGCAATGTGCATTTATTTGTGTTTTTTTTTATTCAAGTGAAGAGCGTAAATTTTCTATTTGCTAGTGAATATACCTCAGATGGATAAAACCCATGATCCCAAGCCTTGGGATCAAGCTCAAAGTCCATGTAATTCTCAAATGGAAGGTAAAGAATGTGCAGATTTAGCATGTCCTGTAAACAAAGTTGTTTGCATGTTTTAACATGTCCACAATTTATTGGCTTAACTTCATTATTATGAATTTATTTTTCATGCCTGTTATTAAAGGTTTACTATGTCATTTCTTGCTTAACATTATAGTGTTCTACGTTAACTTCAAAATGCGTTTGGTTCCATGAAAGCATTGTTTTATATGGTGATATGTTGGTCTTGGGCTGGTCATTTGCATTCGCTCAACTGCAAAAACTTGTCTGTAATTCTTTAGTGGTATCGTATACCATAAGGTCATTTGAATTGTGAGCAAAATTTGATTGTTTTTGACTTTGATTGCATATTTTTTTGTCTTCCTTAAATAGCATTTGAAGCATGTAAAAGTGAGTCTTTTGTCACTGCCAGCGAATTCAGTTTAAACCCTGCAGACTCACAGGTTACTTCAAGTGGACCTGAGGTTTTTGTAAATGATGAAGTTACTATAATTGAAGACCTAGAAAGCAAAGATGTGCCTGACTATGATATCTTTGAAGATCAGAAAATCGACCTTCAGGGCACTCTTCAAGCATTCTTGAGTTGGTGCTCTGTAAACCGGCTACAAATGTCACCAAAAGTAAGTTTATATCCTACTGATTTTTTTAGTGTTCCTTTATGTAGTCACACTTGTGTCTGGCAGCACCACCAGAAATTCATTTTTTATTAAATGTGTTTTGAGAAGGAGGTCCAGTTAAATTGTATCACTGACATGACACCATCATAATATGAGCATGATGTGGTGTTATGAGGTTTTAGGTTATTGTATCTGCAGCTAGCAAACGAAATTATTAATTGCTATCTGATTGGTATATAGCTTGCTTAGAGTTCATATAGCAATGCATTTCATTAACGGTACATAATAATGATTATTGGATAGGATTTGAATTCATATGGTTAAGGATGATTCTCTATTTAATGGGTAATGAAGCGTTTGCAGCCTGACTCCCTCTGTTATGTTCTGTCTTGTGTACTTTTAAACTTCCAACTTCTTAGACTGTAAGTGTTTGCTTTTAGTGTTTTTTTTCCTAAAAATATTTGAGCATTGGATCTCTTATGTAAGTTTGATTGTGCAATAATTTTAAATACGAAATTCAGTCTTAAAGCAAGGCAAAGTTTAGTGAAGTCAATTATCTTCAACGTAATACCTGTGATTTGTTTAGATATGCTGCTGTGCGTAGTGAAATTTGCTCCAGATATTTTGTTGCACTATCATTTTAGTAAAATGTTGACATGTTTGCTAAGCAAGTTAAGTGTTTTGAGATTCACAATGGTGGTTACTTGAGTCATGAAATTTTGTTTTGATATATCGACTGATAATTTGGCATTGCAATCTCCTGTCCAATGTCTGCACAATTTAGCGTTGTACTCTAAGTTTTGTGTATGCTGTAGAGATGGATAATGAATGGGCATCAGGGTGGCACTTCTTTTTTCAAGTTTCAATTTTTTTTTCGTCATGCCTGGCAAACTTGTTCCTTTATCTTTGAAAATAATTGCTGTCGAATATAGGCTCATCTGAACAAAATTTATGGGTAGCTCAATGATGATGAAGTTAAGCCTCAGGTTATTGCCACAGTCTCCAAAAAAAAAAAAAAAATTGAACAGTGAATAATTCATTTCTATCTAATGGGACTTAGCACCCTAGGGCGCGACGCAATGAAAGATAAGGATCTGCTGCCCATAGAGGTTGTGAAAAGTACCTTATCTATAAGGATTCAAATGTGTTGACTGAAGATGAGAATGCCACTGGGACACTTGGAGATACTGCACTCAGGCAGAGTGATTTATAGTGGAAAGTTTGGATCTTCGGACAAAGTTCGAATTATAGCCAAGAGAATAACTTGGAATAACGGCATTTGCGTATTTTTAGTTTATGCTTATTTTAAAATATGGATCGCGGCCCCACTAGCTACAAAAGCTCCACACAGGGACTTGATGCTAATGAAACCTTGCTGGCATATTTTACCCTCCATCCGGCAATTCCAAAGACCACATCCGTGAAGATGTACAATCATTTATTGTATCCATCATGTGAACAGGTTGGCTGAGCATTCTTTCATGATCAGGTTAGATTGACCACCAAGCAACTTATGGCAAATGCTTCGTAGAATGAAGATCATAACCCCTATCGAACAGTTTGCTGTTCCAATGGAAGTGAAAGCAAGAAATTTGGAAGATTTTGTAACGTCCACTTAGACTCAAATTGCAATGTTGACATTGCCAGATGAATTGAATGACCTTTGACTTGATTAAGTGAACTTATCACCCGTGATGAGTCCGAGCTCACGATTCTGTCAAAAGTTGTGGAGTACATCGTCAGGTCTACCCAGAAAATGGAAACCCAACTTTGAAAAAAAAACAACAACAGCAGAATAGAATACCTAGACTTGCTCATTCACATGGGAGCTGTTAATTCACATAATGTTTAATATTTTGGTCGCAAAAATTTAATGTTTCAGAGCATGCCAAAGATAGACTTTCGGATTTACTTCTGTGTCCATCTGAAAAGATCCTTAGATAAATTAATAGCCTTAAATTTGAAGACGAATAGATTTCTGCATGTTTATTTATACTTTAGAACCATTGAATCATGTCTCAACAAATGACCCATGACTGTTGCAAACAAGGAAAGGAAAAATATTAATTTCTCTTAAATTATGAAATTTTTAAGAAAGTCTTTATTTTTGAGGCACTTGAGCTACATCTAAATATAGATTTCTGTTTGGTCGAAATCTTTTGGGAATTTTTTCTGCATGAAAAGAACTACTTGAACCGTTAAAGCGAGAACAAGTTTTTTTTAGTCAAATTAGCTCCACCCTAATGTGCATTGCTATTTTAGCTGCTGCAATATTGGAAGAAAGTCTAATGTAGTATGCCCTGGGTATCTGTGCATGCGCGCTGCTAATTGTCTCCATTAAATATCAGGTACTTAAAATGACACACGGATATACTTGATCGTTCTGGTGTTATGCTTGCAGTTTTATCCAAATTAATGTTGTTTTTTTTTCCGTCAGGTCAAAGTAATGCACAGAGGAACAGTTCACCGGTACGGGCTTGTTGCCTCTAAAGACATAAAGAAGGGGGAAGTTCTTTTCCGTGTTCCCCGGAAGCTGTTGCTACACTCTGATAACGGAACAATTGCTGAGCAGATCGAAGATTATGACATTTGGCTGGACGAAGAAGGGAGAAGGTAGGAAATGATAAGTTAATATCAATAATTGTCTCAGGTAACAGCCTAGACACCGTCACAGTCAGTCGCGCCATTTTGTCAGTTCTATTCACTGAATATGTCATAGGGTATCGAAAATTCTAGCTTTTTTGGTTATATGCCAATGTGTTACATGATACTTAGTTTTGCTAATGGCCAGTAGCCCTCGATGAATTTGTTGAAGTGACTGTCAATGCTTTACCACAGGCTTTGGTTCCCGTCTAGTTGATTGACAGCTGCTTAATCTGGTGGGACGGGACAAAATGGTTATCAGCAAGGTCTCTTAAACAAGAATATATAAAGCAGAAAAGTGAATAACAGCCGCCATTTAGGGATGTTGTTGTTAAGTTTTCTGTAGGCAAATTGTTTAGCCAGTTAAGGTTACAGCAGAGCCTAAGCAGTTTTGCCCCTGGTGCCTTGCTTGGATTTACTATCGACCCCTATCGGCTGCTATCTAAGAGCACTGCAGTTGCGCTGGGTCTCTTCAGGGCTCATATTAGCAGTTGCTACCTATGGTTGTGCATTAGTTCTTCTTTATAAAATTGTTACGGAGTCAGTTTTATTTAAATATTGCTTTGAAAGCAAAGCTTTCCAGGCAAGACTACCTGTCTTCCCGTGTCAAATGAACGCACGACAAAACAGATGTCCTATCATATATTCTGGCATAACTATAGAAATTCGGATCAGTATTTGTATAACTGTCTTTATCAGGGCAGGTATCAGGTCGAGGCTGTTATTAATATGATCCATCGGCCCGTAATAGTATTGCTTTCGATCCCAGTATGGGTAGTGTTTATTTTACATTAAGTTTTTATAAGCGACGTGACATTTGAAAGCTTTATTTAACAGGGATATTAGTGCTACCTACCGTCTGATTTTGCCAAGCATCCGAGGAAGATAATTACAATTTTTAATCAGGGGACATTATCTGCTTTATGGCGCTGGTAGTTTGGCCGAACTGTTCAAGCCCTTTGAGCTTGCTTTTCCTGACCTATCAATGTTTCAGCTGGTATTATTAGTAGATAACAAAGGCAATCTTTTCCTGCATTATGGCTTTAAACTCCTGTATATTATTTATTTCTACATCTGTTGCATTAATATACTTTAGTATATGCTACATTGATATCGGAAATTATGTTTCGGTTATCAGATCTAAGCTAAGCATCTTATTTCTGTTCTGTTGAGCTTGTTAAGAGGAATAGAGTTGTTTTTGTTGTAGCTTGGATGAGACAAGTGGATGGATACCGCTCTTGTTAACGCTTATGTATGAGTATCGCAACAAGGACTCGTTTTGGTCTCCCTATTTGCATTTACTTCCAAAGTCAGAGGATTTTGGTCACCCTATGTTTTGGAATGAAGAGCAAAGGGCTTCCGAGTTGGCAGGTACTGCAGAAACATATCATTTAAAAACGCTTTTCTCTCTAAAGCGAGAATATACACGAACATGGCGTATTTAGAATTAGAACTCGATATATTACAATGTAACTGTAATTTTACAATGTAACAGTTGCTCGATGACACTGTAAGGTGTGTTTATCCTGCAGCGTCATGTATGTCTTGCTTTCATGAAAGCACTGTGCTGCTCGCTGGACGTCTTTTTCGATACTATTGCCAATTGTTTCAGGAATGAATGTGTTTTGCGAAGTGCAGCGTGACCTGAAAAATATTGAAGATGAGTACAGGCAATACATCGTTCCGTTCCTCTTCCGGTACCGTCATATTATGGGAAGGTATGCTGGCGAAATTTTGCAGAAAATCGTCGTTGAGCTGCAGTTTTCGCATCTTTACTGTTTTCTTATGTATTTTTTGCTGCTGTACTGCTGTTTAGCGATCTTTCTACAAGCATTTTTCTATTGCGTGCTGAAACATATCTCCTTCTCTCTTTCCTCCTTCTCTCTCTCCCCCCTCTCTCGTGATCCTGCGAATGTGTCATTAAATGTTATCTCTCACATGTACTAGGCATTTCTGCTTCTGTTTTTATTGTTTATGTTTTTTAGTCCAAAGAAGTACAGTCTCGACCTGTATAAAAGAATGGTAGCGTTTGTGATGTCATACAGCTTTACTGAGAACCGGGATGCCCCATGCATGGTTCCAATGGCAGACTTGTTGAATCATCGCAGCAGTAACAATGCCCACTTAATGTATGAAGAAGATCATTTAAAGATGGTTTCTCTTGAGAGAATAGAAGAGGTATGCGTTGTTTCAAGGGAAGTTTCGCCATGCATCACGTTTTTAAATTCTTAAAAAGACCACGCTTTTCGAGCCTGTATTAAGTGTTTATTACTTCGTTTTTGTCCTGGTTTGTGGGTGCCCCGGGCTTACTTATGCTCGTAATACGTGTTTACTCAAGATTGCATTAAAGAAAAAAAGCGATTTTAAGGATCTTTGGATTTGAGATCATGAGAGCTTCCTTGCGTAGTACACAGTAAATGTTTTATGGTTTGAATAAATGATCTTTCGCAAGCTGAAAGGAATAAGGCTTTCGGTAAGTTGTTTCTTAATAGTCGATTTGAAAAAGTATATACTGGAATTACCTGCCTTTTCTTACTTAGGGTTGCGAGATCTTTAACACGTTTGGCAAACTTGGGAATGCTGAGCTTTTGCAGATGTATGGCTATGTGGAGCCAGAGGCGAATCCTTATGATGCGGTAAGCACTTCGCTTTGTATTTGTTCTTTTTGCATGTGTCATCATCATCATCATCATCATCATCATCATCATCATCATCATCATCATCATCATCATCATCATCATCATCGTCGTCGTCGTCTTCGTCTTCGTCTTCGTCTTCGTCTTCGTCGTCGTCGTCTTTGTCGTCGTCTTTATCGTCGTCGTCGTCTTCGTCTTCGTCGTCGTCAACTGCCAGCTTCGTGCGCAAGTACAATCCGGGCTTCATCAAGTAAAGCTTTGTTCACGGAGGTAGCAAAGGTTACACGAATACTCCGAGTAGGATGTGCAGGCTAACGCTCATAACTGAATCGTTGAAGTCTTTAGAGCTAAAGCATCTCCCGACGAGATACGAGTTCTTCGATGAAAACCAGATGGTTCACGGCCGCAGAAAAATAGTGGGTTTTTTTTCCAGATCGGCACATTTATAAGCGTCATCTCCTCGCCGAGTAACTTTTGTGAAAAGTTGGCAAAGAAAGATGGCATTTGGGAGGTTCCTTGCTGCTTTCCGCAGTATCTATGTGCCTTGAATGGCCGGCAAAGTAGCAGCGAAAGCAGAATCATTAACCTGGCAGAGGACTTAAGATATTGACCGCCGATTGCAGCAATTCCTGCCAATTTTGCCATTTTTTCGTATGCTTTTTTTAAGCGCGTTTTTTTTTCTGTTTTAATCGACATTTATTACAACATTTCTTTATGGATCTTAACGATAGATGTCGAATTACTTGAAAATTAAAAAAAAAAAAGAAGGTACGTAAGAAATTTTTTTACGAGAACATTCTGAAATCTTTATTTGCTAGGTACTTAATAAACGGTAATATAATAAATCAAAACATTGTTAGTGAATGTCATTTTGCAGGCTCCTTGCGTCGTCAAAGTTGAGCTGCAGGGACAAGAAAGTTAAGAAATCCTAATCTAAGATGTCATTACGCGGCCTATGTTTTCGCGATAAAAGGTTTTCTGTCTCACTGGTCTTCTTCGTCCATGGCTCTCTTCAAGAGCGTACACCACGTACTGGCTGATTATTTCAGTGGATGGTTTATGGCAATATCCGATCCTATTGAACTTGACTCTACAGCACGTGGTGGCTGAGTTATCGAGGCAGCTCTTCAGCTGATCTGTAAATTTAGCTCCCTGAACGTACTGGCTAACTGTATGCACCGGCTAACTATAGGCACCGGCTAACTATATGCACCGGCTAACTATATGCACCGGCTAACTATATGCACCAGCTAACTATATGCACCGGCTAACTATATGCACCGTCTAGCTATGAGCACCGGCTAACTATATGTACCGGCTAACTATATGCACCGGCTAGATTGTTGACAAGTCGATGTTGTATGAATTTAATGTATGGCCAGAACTTCTTAAGTATCTCCCTCTAAACAAAAAGCAGTACAAACAGCAACAAAAACACAAAGCAGCAACAATAATAGCAGCATCAAGAAGGGAAGCATGTTGTAGTAGCTTTTTGTAGCAGAATGCGAACACTGACTTGCTTCGTGAGTACGGTAAAGTACGGTATGAAAAGTACCTACTTTCAAGCGAGCGGAATGCTTGTGAGATCTTCCATCCGACAAAAAGGACACCTCAAGGCTAGTCCTATCTACTGATTATGCCTCTGCGATTCGACATTCTGGACAAGCCGCTTCTCGTTGGTATCGGTACAACCGTTGACTTAGTGCATGTGTTGAGAGGAGCAGTTGCGGAGTGCCCATCGCATCTGTTCTACCCTGGTATTTAAGTGTTTAGTAAGTAATCGCCACACGCTGGTTTGCCGTTTTCAGTTCTAAAGCGGCGGGTCTGGCTTATGTTAGCGAGATTTCTAGCAAAGTTTAATCGCTTATGCGCAACTTATGGAGGGGCGCAGAGACAAACGTTAACGTTCGTGCTTACTATTGGGTGATCCGAGTTTGCGTCGAATCTTCTGTAGGCTAAGGCACTTCTAAAGAAACTCACCAATATTCCATCTAAGAAGATAAGGCCTTGGTCTCAGAGATAACCCTAGTTACGCTTTGGTCTCCACAAGCTCTTTTTCGCCTTCTGATTTTTCATTGTTTTTTAACATACTCGATTATGATGGATTGCGTTAGACTTTCACCTTCATGATCTAGTTGGATATTTTTTTGGTTGTTATCGGATGATTGGGAATTTTGCTGCTAGATCACAGGCCGACATCTCTGCGTCCTTCAGATGTAACCGAGCGAGTATGCGTAACGCCAGGTGGACTCGAAATGCATTTCAGTGTGTGTTGCACTTTCTTCTTCAGTTACGAAAAATAACCAAGAAAGACAATCGATAAATCTAGATCGAACACGTGTAAAGGCTTAATTCCATTAATACTAGCACGTGTACTTATGACTGGTTTTATGGTTATGTCAAGATTTTAGGATATGCTTTTAACAATGAAGCCGGGTAAAGCTAACCGAATGCGGAAGTGATTTTACAAGACCTGCATCCCCCCCCCCCTCGAGGCTACGAGGTTCCTCGACTGCCACTATGTTGATGTTGCAGGTGGGGCAGCTGCAGATGATTTTTTTCGGTTCTGGTCGTTACTATCCCTATCGTTACTATTCCTAGGCAGAATATAATATATTCAGCAAGTATTTCTTTGCATTCGGTTAGTTGGTTTTAACTTTTCCTAACTTTCATTCTGTATTTGTGTAACTTTTATTATCTTCCATAAATGTAGATGGATAATCGTTTGTGAATGGTAGGTAGGGCGTGACAGTAAAGTTTGACTAGTAAGCGTAGGTGCTGAGCACGCTTTTGAGCTATGCCCATGTATGTCTTTTTTTTTTGCGGAGCGCGCATATTGCCGGTGAGCAGCAGCCATATCTTAGATGAGTGTTTCTAGCGCTCAAGAGAGCTAGGCTCTAGCCTTTATACTGTATGCTTATATTATGCAGCTATATACTCAACTGATTGTACTCGCAATATTAGCATATTTGATTATTCGCAAGCATTTCAGTGGTTCTCTAAGTAAAACATGTTTTTCTCTCTTTGAGGTATAAATCATGAGTATTTTTTGGTAAAGGCCTTTTGCAAGAATTAGGAATTTTAGGCTTTCGTTTTGCTTACGTTAAAACACAAAAATTGGCATAAACTTTGCACATAAAGACCATTTTCTATGGCTACATCTTCCATGGTGCGTTGATCTTTTAATGGCACCTCTCGTTTTACACAGTACGCTTGCCTTGATATTGAGTTTATTTGAGATTCTTATAGATTTTGGCGTATGTCCTAACTTGTGTGTCCTAACTAAAATGTCTTGCCACGCGATTAGATGATAACTGAGTAAGCGATTGGTCTTCATGTTTTCTAGATTGACATTCCTGTTAAAGCCTTTACTGACGTGATTGAAGAAGCTTCCGAAGGTCGCAATGTATTTGTTCAAGCCAAGCTAACATTTATGCATAAGTGGGTAAGCTGCTTCCTTTCGAAGTTACCTTGTTGTTTTCAAGATAATGATGACGTTCCTGGGTTTAAGTGTGCCTTGTGCTTTTATTTTATGCTAAACATCAACCAGGCTGGATCTGGCACCTGTTAAATATCATAAAACGTTTTCCTATTCCCGGCAAGTGCTTTAAGTTGCACTGGGCATTGCGGTACTCGTAAGCCGTCTTACGATGACGCAGACCAGTAAGTCGCGTGATAGACTACTAGCTTCCCTTAGCATTATACTATTTGCGTACAGCTCGGATCATTGAAACGACTCTTACTGGCAGCGTTACCGAGGCTGTCATACCTGGTTCATGCTGGAAAACTAAGCCCTAGTCGATTTTTTGAGGCCAGATGTGGTACCCAGTCTCATGGCTGCCATTATTTGAAGATATATTGTATATGCTTTTGATTTAAACGTTTGGTTCTTCTGTTTTGTACGAGTTTTGGTTCTCACGTCTCATGCTACTACGGTTGTTGTGTTTGTTGGCCAGCTTGCCGAAGAGACAATGCGTTTCTGTTTCAGGAAATGGCCTATCCAACTGATGCGTTCATCTTTGACAAGCGCGGTTTGAGACATGGACCAGATTTATTTACTTTCCTCAGGGTAGGCGCCTTGTGCTTGAGAGGTATAATATGTGAAAAATCCAGCCGTTATCTTCTAGCTAAGTAGAAACCGTGTTTACTATCTGGAATGCAGCCTGTTCTTATGATTTTTTGTTTGTTTGCGTTGTAGATTGTATAGCTGTACGGACACAAACACTCGCAAATACACAAACACAAACACACTCACGCAGACATATCCACAGAAGCCCATTTATATATAGATCGATCGATAGATAGATAGATAGATAGATAGATAGATAGATAGATAGATAGATAGATAGATAGATAGATAGATAG
>QQSS02116302.1:0-16395 GCA_003687565.2 Craspedacusta sowerbii
TGACATTGATAATAGAGATAGACTGACTGATAGTGCTAATTCTGCATGCTTTAGCTGTTTTGAACTGTTAATGACAAGACTTTTATGAATGTAATTTGTACGTATTCGTTGTATTTGCTGTCTAAAAGTTACAGGAAGACAGAAAAAGAAAATTAATTGTTTAAAAAAATTTTGATTTGAATCATCAAAAAAGTCAAAAAAAATCATTTGATTTTAATCGTGATTTTAATCAGTGATTTAAATCAAGATGATTTAAATCAGCCAACCCTGATGTATGTATGTATGTAAACAAGTGCAACTAACTTTTTCAAATTCATCTACTGACGATCGAGTGGTGCGGGGAAGCTCTGAGTTCACATCTGAACAGATAGAAAACAAACCTTGAGTTCATCAAAACCGCAAAAGCAACTGCAAACCAGAGCATACCTGACATGCGCTTGAAGCACAATACCTTATAATTAATTCCACTAATTAAAATCATACAAAGAAGCTGACAAAAGCATTCAAAAATACGAAAAATAAAACCAAAGGAAGAAACGACTTGACAGTCATTTTTACTTTCACTTTTTACTGAATCCTCGTCATCTTGATGGCCTTCAGGAACTACCAAAGAGAAATGGAATTGCTTAAACAATTCAGAAACGGGCACTGCTAATGTACCTCAGAAATCACAAGTACTTTGTTGAATCATAGCCAGACGTTTCAAACACATGAGAAACCGCAGCAGGAGATTACTGCTCATCAAATAGCTCCATTCTACCAGTAGCTATGAAAAATATTTACGGCTTAGGCAGTAAGTGGCAACCCTTACCATGTTAGCATTAAAAAGTCTCCCCCTCCCCCAAACCCACATAGGCAAGCCGTATACTTGCGTGAAAACAGTCTAAAGATCGTGTCTTTGCAAATTCCAAGGTACTTCGTGCAGCGAGGAAGTGCCTGCTTCCGATGAATTCAAAATTTGCTTTAATTGAGAGGTTTCGGCTGTTAAGTCAAAGTTCGTTCGAGGAGAGAGAAACGAGAGGCACTAAAATTCACAGCAAGGAGATCGAAGCTTCAATGAAGACAAAGTGAAAAGGATGCAGATCGATCCGCTAATACGCTGATAAAACTATTTAAAATCTCTCTCCCTAGCAAATGCTGGCCATGCTTTTAAAAGGATGAGCCTAATGCCATTCGGTGAAAATACTTGCATACAGCCACTTGCCTCCACTTATGTTTTATGTTGCAAACAAATGACGTGCTGAGAAAATGCATTTTTGCTCATTCCTATTTGGAGATACTGATCGATCGGATGGCCAATAGTCTGCACAAAGCCTATGAAAATCTATCACTCAGCTGCGCAAGGATTGAGGACTCAGGCCTGAGATTTGGCTGGGACCGTCCAGTATCTCATTGACCGAGCTGCATGACACAGTGTAAGAAAGCTGACATGGAAAATGGGATAGATCATAGCAATTAAAGTATATATGCATATCAAAAGAGCAGATTCTAAAAGCATTTGATATAATACTGAATAATATACACGCTACTATCAATATTGAAAAAGCTAAGGGTTCGAGCTAGGTATCGCGCTCTCTAATTTAATTATTATAGGTATAGACCTTCTGCGCATATACCCCACCATAAGACCTCCATAACGACAACCCAAATCAGCAAATTCAGATAACATCCATCATACCTTTAACTGGTATCACGGGCTTCTGATACTTAAACGAAAAAGCAACAAGAGAATCATAGCGATCAGACAAGCCGGAACAGAAAACATGCAACCCAGATACATCGCAAACACAAAATAACTCTCAAGGCAGACAATCCCAACGCGCCTCCCATAAGCTTAAATCCCAAATTCAAGCTAGAAAAATATTTCCATGAGCGCAAAAATAATACATATCCATACGACGCCTGTCTTCAACTCAAGCCAGAACCAAACACCTTGTTTCAACTTAAATCCACCGAGGTAAAGCACAGCTCATCATCCTCTATCAATCAAACTGTGCAGAGCAACATATTGAATTAAGGAATTATCGCTCTCGCAAGCACACCTTCTTCCTCCCCTTTGGACCTGGACATACTTCTGATAGCAATTCCATGCAAGATCCTCTGTGGACATTACATTCACATACTAGAACGCAAAAAAAAAAACGCGTTGACATTAAGAAAACACATAAAATTTTGAAAGAAACGGATATTTATATAATATGTCAATATTCGGTAAAAAGCAGTTTTGTGCTAGGTGACCAGTGACGTCACAAAGCTTACGTCACAAACTACGCTTTAAAAGAAGGAACTCTCACATCCACTCAGTTCCAGTGAATAAAATACGTAGCTTCATACAAGATACCTTTATACATTCGAAATTGTCAGAAAAGCTACTTTGCAGCATTAGAGCTCTTAAATACAAGTCTTAACGGGCAGCCATATACGTATCCTATTTCTCTATAAGTACAGTCTCTTTTGCAACAAAAACAACAAAAAAATACCCTCTTTTAAAATAAGCTATAACTAATACACACACAAAAAAAAAGGAGAACACTATCATTGACACCAAACTGTTAATTTTTTAGGCTTCCGATTGGCACACAGGAAAAACAAAATTATCCCAATGTTGTTTGACTGCTCTTACAAGGCCTCCAAGTGGAAAAAAGTGGAGAATTATACAAGTGTCGCATCGGGACTCTGTCAGTGAATACAGAAAATTTCAACGCCGTACTACCCAAAAACAGCACACACCCTACTGTAAGTGGAGACCATGTTCTATTACTTAAAACATGAACATAAAATATTTACACGATGCTCAAATGGCCGAAGCGCTTTCTCAGCGCAACTATTGACATCTTAGATATACCAGGAATTATGCAAAGCATATCAACATCGTGTAAACCCTTCTTTCTAAAATCAATTAGAATAGCATTCATTTCTATCTGCATTCTTGTAATCGCTTTGTATGTGATACGCCCTGGTCGCAATTAAATACGTAAGAGCTAACTAAAATACGAAGGCCAAAGTTATGGAAAGAAAACTTTCAATCAACATACACGAACACTGCAAGCCTTGGGCCCCGATGCCCCACAATAATCCTCTGCAATGGTTACACAGGGTCAAGCTGGTGTACTGCATTTCAGCAAACTGGTGGTTATTTATCTGGAAAGTCCTGCGACCAGTCTTTATTTTGGTAAATATTGAGTTCTTGGACTTCTCCGCAAAGCTTCGGCAGCGATCAAGTGGGCTACTGTGGCCACCAGCTGACTAAAAGGAAAGCGCAAATCGACCACGTAAAAGAAAGACTGCTCAAGCTGGCTTAAACGTGAACAGCAAAATCAGCACTTGGGGAAAACATTGCTTACTGAAATAGCATCCAAAATCTTGGAGTGATAGAATTAAATAAATTGCCTCTGCACATTTGTCCCCTTACCTTGGAACAGACACCAATCTGCTTCATGAAAGTAGCAAGAGCTGCCGCCATGGCTAGACTAGACAGACAGGATGAAATACATTATAAACCCCACATTCAACATGAATCTCCAATCCTGCAAATTAATACTTAGCACCATAGGGAATCTAATTCAAGGTTATCGAAGAGAAGATGGCCCGAAATCATAATTAAACCAAAGCGGCAATCAAGAAAATGCATAACTTATAATGATGCAAAAAAGATTTAACAAAACACATACTTGCGATCGTTTTGTGGACTTTCCACAGCCGAGTCCGCATCAACCCTGAAAAGTAGGGAAAAAAACAGCATTTCAAAAAATAACGCTACCAATATTTTCTTAGACATGCTAAGTCAACACGCAATATAAAAATCGAAAACCTAGGCAACTCCCATCAAAATCTTCGCACAAACTGCAAATCCTTATTAGAAACCTTGCAACCACCTAAACATCACCATCCAAAGCCCCTGCCAAGTATTACAAGCCAGGAGAATAAACAGCAATAGAAAGCTCGTTTCGTAAAAATTTCCGTTTCATCACTTTCATCTAATACTTTAGTCATACAAACCTTCCTCTAAAAACGTACACAACTATATAAGGAAATTTCCGTTTCATCACTTTCATCCTATACTTGAACCATACAAACCTTCCTCGAAAAACTGTACACAATTATATAAGCAAATAGAAAACGTCTTAAGAGAAGTCGTAAAACTTTACATCAGGGCATCAAGGTGAGGAAGCAAAGTCTGCTCCACAACTTTCAACTCCTTCGCTTTGTCCAAGTTATCTATTGAAAGCAGATGCAAAAAGCAAATTTTAGCACACGGAATAAAGGCTAAGCAATCCTTGCATGTAACTTAAATTAAGCTTACTTAAATCGAGCGGGAACCTAACCAAGTTGCGCTGTATAGATAAGTCAATTAGCAGCCACTCGATTGATCACATGACAAAGATTTCACTAACCTTCAAGCTGGTGATCACCAAACAGCCCTCCCAGTCCAAGGGCTCGTTTGTTACGAAAATCTGCAAGCTGTTCATTCACTTCTGAAAACACATTTCGCCTAAAAAAGCGCACAATTATCGAAATAAAAGAACATAAACTCTACCAATGCTTTACCCGCAACCTACCTTGAAATACAATTCAAGGGGCCAGCTGTGCTCTTCAGCAAAAGCTGAAAACAACTAAAGGCATCATACTCACCAACACACACAAACACACAAACACACAAACCCGCGGGCGTAGGCGTGGGCGTGTGTGCGCCTATGTTTCAGCACTGTGTTCTTGCTTACGCGCAAGTGTGCGTGCGTGTGTGTGTGTGTGTGTGTGTGTGTGTGTATGTTAGCATCAGGACACAGAAGATTCATACATGCTGGCATGTTTTATAAAATTTCCTTTCTCTGCCGACAGCAAAAAGGTCAGATAAGGGACGACTGGTTGACCACGCGCAAATCCCAAGTAGCATGGAGCCGCTGCTCCGGATGAAGACGACGTTTAGTGTCTAGCCAAGATACAGTCAGTTCGCACTTCACATGATGAAATAGGGATCATATTTACTCACCGAGATACTTCAAAGACGGTACGAATTCGCTCCTCTGTCGCTCTAGGATTATCGAGCGCTTCTTCTATATAAAACAAAACAAAGCAAGACAAATGAGTCGCACGCAAGTTTCCTAGATCAAGACGCTCAGCCACCATGCACTGGCAATACAAATCCGAATTAACCACAAAGTGCACATCCATGCACTTAGTCCTTTCTATGAAAACATATTTGCTCTTTAAGACACTTACAATACATGGAGCTCTGATTGATCTTCAAAAGAGACAGATAAAACATATTACCGATGCCAAGCTCCTCAGCTTTAGGAATGGCTACTTTTAGAGGCTAGACAAAGAACGGGAAAAGGCAGCAATCAAACACGGCCCATCTGCATGTCTAAAAACACCATAATCCCGCGCCACGCCATGTATACAACACCATGCAAAATTCCACTACTGCCGCACATTAATTCCGGTTCACCTTTAGCACGAGCATCTTTTCTTAATCCCTATTACCACCATAATCATTGCTTAGCGCAAGACTTTTATCAAGCTACAGAAGAAAAAAAATTGCAGCTAATTACTTCCCATTTTCATTCATCACAAATAAAAGACCAGTCAGCTCTATAAGCCAACTGCTAGCAAATATCAATCTTGGAAGAAAATTAAGGACGAAGAGTATTGCGTACCGCTTGCTGAAACATGCTGACAGCTCACGTCAATAGAGACACTTGATTGAGCGCATTTAATGTTCATGTCAAACGCTATGCTAATAATGCTAGATATACAGGCCAGCCGCCCATCGCAGCATGAACACCGCGTAAAAACGTATTGAATGGTCAAGAACTACTAGTCTGACAACAAAGATTAGCACCAATGCCGGCACTCTTCAGCAGCGCTGAGAAAAAACTTAACTGACAGCGGGGTAACACGGCAAGTATGTCTCAACCACACTGATTCTTAATTAAAATACAGGAATTCACTTACTGATGACTGAGCTACAAACGTGGAGAAAATCTCGTAAGCCCATTTCTTTAGATCCTTTACTGAACCTTGCTCACGCTCAAACGTCTCAGTGACGAGAAGGAATAACAGAGCGCTGGGGTCACTGTTCGACATGAGAAAGTGAAGAAAAACCGAAAGGTGAGCTGGACGCTCTTGAAGAAGTCGCAAGTCTACAAAAGGGCCGTGATCCGTAAAGTTTTCACCAGAAACGTCAAACTCGTCGTCTTCCATAGAAATCACTGACACTGCAGAATGCAGGGGAACATGGCTAGTGAGATTCTCGATTTGTGCTTTCTGAAACATGTCGTCAAACTGGTTGTTGGGTTCACTGTTGTGGCGCTTGAGGCTGCTACTACTAGTAACGCTACCGATGTCAACATCCATTTTAGCCGGTCGATTGAGGGGGCCAACGCTTGATGGATAAGGGGATATCACGGGAGAGCTCTTCAGGAGTGGTTGCTGCAAGAAGATTCAGAAAGGGATCACTGGCGTAAATCGTTCATTTCAAATAAATGCAGAGCACAAGAGAAAACTCCGCTTCCGGGAGCTGCAACTAATTAAATGATCGATGACATAAAAATCATACTAAATGAAATCAAAATCTCTACAACCACGACTAAGACCGAATTAAGTCGCAAGAACACAAGGCCGTTAAAGTACACAAGCAGCAAGCATTCTAATCTCACGTTTGACGGCGCATATGCAAGATCATCCTTCGGAGTGGACTCCTCAGCAACGCCTTCACGTGGCTGAAAGCTATAACTGATTCCCGCACTGCTGGGCAGGCCAGCTGACCTCGGAGGATATGGAGGCTGAGGTCTTGCAGCAACAAACCCCTTATTCAACCTTGGGGGTGGGCTGGAGCCGGGAGATTGACGAAAACCAGACGTCGCAGAACTGGCACTTTGCGACTAGAAGGGGGGTTAAAAACAAGTCGGTAAATGAATAGCACATAAAAGAATCCACTCAACCTATCCTAAAAAGGCGCTTCAGCGGTGACTCCAAATAATTCTTAAGTGATTTAATTGATAACAAGATCCATTCTGCAATCAAATACAAAAGAAATCCTTTCCTCGCTTCTCTAGTTGCAGTTAACCAAGCTATTTGCCTATCGTGAATATTTTAGTATCCATTCACAACTATACGGGTAAGTAGCATATGGCATGTTTATACTAGCAAGTAGGTCTATTTAAGAAACCAAGCAATAGGTGAAAACAAGAAGTTTGACTCTGAATACATGACAGACCAAAATCAAAACATATTCATCACAACCGGAGCATTTCTCAACTTCCAAGAAAAGCATTATCAGCCAACAGTTCCTCGCAACCAAGAATTATCAGCGATTCCGTATAAAGCATTTTCAATTACACTTATTACCTTCATTACGGAGCATTTCTTAACTGCTACATGAAGCATTTTTTTGCCAACCGTAAAGTAATTTGAATTCAGCTCCAAATGCGTTTTGACAGTAAAAAAGGTCTACTAACCTTTGCTGGAAGAGAACCAGTAAGAGCCTTGATTTGGTGCTCCAGAGCATTAATTCGTGTCTGCGATTCCGCAAGCTACGAACAAACAACAATTAAAACTTTAATAATGTCAAAAAGCAAGGACTAGCCAATTTCGATCTCTTCCTAGAGCACCATAAAGCTCATCTATACGCAAAAATAAAACTTCAACCGTCTTTCTATGTTACAATAAACTTAATCTGCCATGAGATTTCAACATATTCTACCATGCCCTGAGTCACACTGCTACAAAGTCACTCCATGAAACACTCTGACGTCTTCTGAACGTCTTAAATAGTTTATACGTAACATGCATGCAGTCTAATGCAAGCCACACGCGGCCAGAACAAACTGCAGCACATGAGCTGGCTCTCAAACTCGCACACATCGAAGCCATAACATCTCAAAGAATAACTTTAACATAAGAATGAAATGAATGATGAAATAATGAAATAAATCGCGTAGAGGCAGCCATAAGCAGACCCCTCGTAAAATGGGCGATCCCGTCCTCAACTTACTGCATTATCGACAGACTGAAGATGCGAGTCAGCATGTTTAGATCTAAAAAGCTTATGTATTAAATTATCAGTGGATCCCGGTTGCGTCTCTTTGTCCAGCTTCCCATAAGAGGCGCTCTCAGTAGCCTCCTTGCTCCTCGCACTACTGGAGGTGACGAGATCGAGAGGGTGCCGCCAGCTTTCGCTTTTAGCTCGGCGGTGCCGGGCTTTGCTGTTCTTAGACATCACCGGCTGAAAGACGATCTCTCACTTCTAAACGGCACACTGCGCCATGGAACTTGCTAACAATACCGACGTTGCCACAGTACGAGATAAACAAACAGCTCTGCTCGACAAGACCTCCAACGCGTGCCCGCTTCTCGCGTTAGCTAACGCTCCAGACACAACATAGATGGTTGGCAAGTCCAGCGCGTGGAAATCCTCTTAACCATTTACCTGCCGAAGCAGATCGGGAAGTCAGCTGATAACGATCTACAAACACCGAGCGAATAATACTAATCGCCTACGCGGGTTATTATCGCGGACACCCCGTAACGATTAATTGCAGGTTCACCGAAGCAGAGACAAATCAGAGCCGACGCGATGCGGATCAAGTGGACCGCACGAACAGCGAACTGGCTAACGTCGTCACAACTTTGAAATTCTACAAGATATAACGAAGCTAAGTGAAGTTTTATTCAAGGACTCGCTACACGCTCTGGAATGCCTTTATTTTATATTTTAATTTGGCTTTTGTGCGACATGCAGGTTCACCGAAGCAGAAATATTTGATACTACCACATGGGATTTTTTTTGATGGTTAAAAACGTAAATCTATGACACAGCTAAACAAGACACTTAGGCTTACATTCCACTGAACTTTCCTAGTAAAAAAAACCTCAAAACATTCCTCATCCACAGTGAATCAATAATCAAGTATTAATAATTTACTTTACCAAATAAGAACTCCAAAGCGATACGGCTAACAAATGTTCGTCTGCAACGGGAACGACGTTGCGGGGAATCAGCAGCGAGGAACACCCCACCCCCGCAACTACAGACTTTTAATGAAGTTAGCTTTTTAATGGTCATAGAACTACGCATGCGAAATATTAAATAAATTTTAAAAAAGCAAAGAGGGTTTACCACACCCAAGTCTTGCATGACATATTTACGGAATGCAGCATAATCCAAAACTTATGCCGCCACAACAAAGATACATTCTCCTAGAAAATAAACATTGCGATCGAAGTGCATCTTGCGGACGTGATGCTCGTCCTGTCAATCGATAATATGACCAAGGATATTCTGACCATCAAATCCCAATCATCTTTCGCCGTAATTAAGTGTGGGTCTTGGTAAAAGCAAAGATTTTGTTCTTTAAGGAAACACATGACCAAGGAAAGGCAGTTTAAAGAATAAGGTAGTTCGCCAACTTTCAACTCATACATAACTGAAAGTAATAACCCCTATCGCTCGTTTTTCTATTTCATACAATTTTAGGCAACTTTTGCCTGCAAAGCCCCGCATAAGCGATCCTTAAGATAAGCTACATTAGAATAGCAAATAACGAAGGCAATTAAGGGTGTTGAGTGGTACAAAGTGAAGCGAATTTTTGCAAGGATAGCAATAGATAGCTAGTAATATAGTATAATATAGAAGTAATATAATAATAGGAATATGACAGTAATAGCTAGTATAAGATTGTGAGCTTCTTCGAGGGTTCTGAGGCCAAATCTGAGAAGCATTCATTAACATTCCAAAATAGCTTACAATACTTGAAAGTATGCTTGGTACCGTACAAATAAAACGAGCTCTGCTTTCTTCGAATTCAGAGATAAACGGGATGCGAAATAATAATTTTGCTAGTTTATTAGTTAAGGACTTACGCATAACCTTTAATGACGGATGACTCAGCAAAATGCTTGCGCCGTCAGTCAAACGGCGAGCGAGGAAATAGGTAAGAAGGTGCTCCAGACCGTTCGTATAGACCACGAAGAGAAAAGGCCCAAGCACTGACATTTGCGGGACCCCGTTCTTCTATCTAGGACGGCACAACTTTCAGAATCGATTTAAACATACTGTTAAAGGTCGGAGGCAGGAAGAAAACCTGCGAGATATGATGTGCAAAAGATATGCGATATTATATGATTTGCGAGATAACATCTGCATGGCATACTCTTCACAAGGCAGGGATCTACGCTATGAACGAATCCCGAAACTCTATGTCCGACAGCCAAGACGAAACTAAGCTGCAGCAACAACTCATAAACAGCATAATGACTGATGCAAAAACACGAATTAAAATTTTGCACAGTGAGCCGCTCTCACTTTCTAAGGACTTGACTAAACACTAATATTTAAGTGCAACTTAAGAGCGTGGCCCTAAAAACAGTTAGCAATGGCAGAACAGATACCTCCTTCTGAGACTTCGCGGAAGGTGCTTGCATGTACTCCTTCAGGATTTTCTAGACATAAGAATCCTTACGATAAGAAAATGTGGTTAATATCGGACCCCTTGGTCCGCCCATTTATCCACGCCTACAATAACGATAACAGACTCTCGCGCACTACCACTGAAAACCATCACCATCATACCGTAACACCAACCAGCCATTACCTTATTGTGCACAAACGTAAGGTTGGACATTACTTTGAAAAGAAAAACAACCAAGAATAACCCAAAACACCAGGACAGGAGCGACCAACAGGCGATAGAGAGACAGCACGCGGAAAAAGGAAAGTAAGCTCCGTGTCTTAGAAAATAGTCATCGAGTCAGAATCATGACTTATGTGTGGATATCAGCACAAATTAGTCCCAGCAAACCAGTCTTAACAACCTAAACACCAATGAAAAGCGAAAGACAAATGGCGACAATAATTAACATTTAATCTCACTGCGGAAACACCAGAACAGAAAAAAAAATCCACGCATAATGCATAAGCCTCGTCACAACACCCCTCTGAAACAGCATGCAGAAGCTTAGCAGAAGACAGTCGCTGAACATCCCCTGTCTTCTCATTTCTACTTGATCTACAAAAACCCTACAGATACACTCACAATCCACTTCCCCCCTAGAAGCAGGAGGAAAAACAAAACGAAATTCCACTTCGCACTCAACCAAGGTTGAACGCGCAATCGCATGATTCATCAACCAAGCAGCGCGTATGCTCTTGCTGACCTCACTGTGAAGCCCTAACTTTCTCTCCGGCTCAGATGTCACGATGTTGGTATAATAGTAAGGGCTTATACAGCTTCAACTTATACCCCATAGCAACATAAGCAAACAGGTATTTCAATTCACAACTAAGAATCAATAATCACAACCGCGCTGGCAACATAAGTTTCAGGGTGAAGAACTGCAATGCAAGCACCTGCGGCTCAGGTAGGCTATCTAAATAGGACATATTCATCGCAAACAAATCACTGCATATTACCTTATCCGTACGACTTCACAGTTTCATGTTGACCCAAATAAATTCTAATTTACTGAACCTGACACCATATATACAAAACCCTCAATGGAAAACTTTTGTTAATCATAGTCTTCAGCGATAAAGGTGTGGAAAATATTACCTTTAATATAACGCATACCAAGTTTCAGTCTATTCCTACTGTGCCAACATCCTTTTTTTTCTCGTTAAAACGATATTCAACTTTACACAGAAACCTTATCATATAGCATCTAATAATAATGCTGCTGCTTTCACGAACAAATGGCAAAGAAGTAGCCATCTTTTCAATAAGCATGAATGCTCTTGAAGTTGCATTTAAGAACCGACTGCAATCATCTACGCCATATAATATTAAAAAACGTCTTCCATCTGCGCATAAAACATGTAGCTAAGGCCAAATCCTCGAGTTCGTATAGAAATCTAACTATTTTAGATTCAATACCTAGATTGACACTTACACCTACATAAGCAAATATAGGTAATGTATCTTTAAAGGTTCCTAACAATGATCTCGGTTATATACTTCCGGCATTCAGTACGCCACCGAAATAAGATCAGCCACGAAACTGCTTGCACAAGCACATCAAGCAGCGAAGGAAATTATAAAAATCAATATGTTGAGGAAATCTTCGCATGAAGAGTGATCCCTAGAAGAATCACGTCAACTTTCGCCAGAGCAAGCTTCAAGCCATGGGAACAACTGCGATTTCTTTCAAAACTCATATCTTGTCGTCTTAATTACGAGAAATTCTCAAATACTACATAGCAGGACTAAGCTCCACACAAGATTAACATTTCAAACATCTCGTCTCGATAACAATTGCAGCATAAAAATGCGATTGACAAGTACGCCAAATTATCTAACTAGTTACTCACGAACCTGGTGAAACTCCCTTTCGTGATGCAATGTCCTTCTCAACTCAGCAGCATAATCAGCTACCTTAGGATCAGTCGACTGGATCTATAGTCAAAATTCTTTAAATAAATATCACATAATTATACTATCTACAACTTAACTACACGTAAGGTGGCACAACAGGTACCATTTAATAGCTTTTATAGTGGAAATATAGTTCAAATTCGAAACAAGTTAAAGGATGCCATATGTTTAGAGTAATAAAAAAACAGCAACCAGTGATGAAAACTGTAATAACTTGACGCGCGAGTTTAAAGGAATTCACAATCGTCCACAAAGCCCCGTAACTTTGAAAAAGCAGCCCCAAAAACCGCAGAACTACTCATGTCCTTCTTATTAGAAAGAACTTGTACACAATTTGAAAGCTTTCATAGAATAAAAACTTTTATCAAATCAACCAATTAACCAGAATATGAAAGTAAGCAGCAAAAAACTGGTAAGTTGAACAAGACAACTAGGTAGAGAACACAGCTAAAACCGAAAAAAGAAATCTTCTGGCTAAAGTGAAGACTTTTTATGCACCGAGAAAGATGAGGCCTCGAACAAACGCAAACAGTCAATACTGAAAGACCTTGGTGAACACAGAGGTTGCGCTCCTCCTCTTTCTCTACCTACCACAAAGCATATCGAGATCGGCCAGCACACAAGCGAAACCAGCTTATCAAAACAGATGGTTTAAAGCAAACTTTAACTTTAAGCTAAGCTACAAAGTTTTAACATCCTTTAACGTCTCCAATTGCATACGCAAAAGAACAAAAAGTATTTGTACAGACACTATTGAGAAAAATCCAAAATGCTGATGTCCTATGCTTTCCAGAAAGCCTTTGGTAATAACATTAATTAGCAGTACCTAATCTTAGAGTAAGCCAAGGTTTATCAGGGTCAATAGACACATGCTACCTATAACTAAACTGATTCAATGCTGACCAATATTGCAGCACAATCAAAAAGCCAAAGCTGAAGCTAGAGCGCCAATGCCCAAGCTTAGAAAGAAGTTCCCAGCACACAAAATATTTGATAAAGTCGTTGGAACACAGTTACACTTATTGCACTTTCTGTCTGTCTAGGAAAAACTCTGCACTCATCTCAATTCAAACGCGTGTACTGGCAGGAACCAAGTATCATTACCAAACAGTTTACAGCTATAACAAGCCATATACTAAGCAGAAGGCGCTTGCAAAAAATCAGTGCAAAGCAAGATACCTATCATGGCATTTAGAAGCCCTACCAACATTTACCAACCCAATTAAAGGGAAAAAAGCAAGAACGAATACAAAAAAGCAAACTTCTAAGGAAGGACACGTAGGATATTCATTTGTAGCGTCTCCCACAAAATAAAAATCACCTTTGCACTTTGTGCACTTTGCAAATTCAAAAATCAGACATGCGCCATAATAAACAACAAGCAAGTGCACAGGGGATGCTTCGTACACGACTTCACCATTAAAAGATATCCGTACGCAAAAAAAAAAAAATTATGGAGTCTCGGGGATTGTTCACGTCACGACACCACTACCTACTAAATTTTTTTATCATCAGAAAGATCATATGGAAGCGAGCAAGTTAAGAAAGACCAAAAAATGAGCCAAGCCTTGCTAAATTCCATTCAGCAATCAGTTGCAGAAAACAATCTCATGTGGCATAAGCACAAAAACGATGAAACGCACTTCTGTGACACTGGTGTCCATGAACACAAACATTTTAATTGGAATAGGAAGAACTAAGATGTTACCCATATTACGATCAGTGTAAACCAGCAGGAAATAGAAAGGCAATGCTACTAACATGAATGACCTGACCTACCAAGGAGTTGACGCTTCCAAGAGAATTGGACCTCGCGTGAGCTGAGGTTATAGACGCAGCTGCAGAAGAAAAGTTGAGAATACAAGCTACAGCATAATCCTATGTGTCTTTTATTTTGCGATACACATGCCTCGTGCAAAACTAGCGTCTTCGAAAATAAAGAAAATATGCGGACTGCTTAACATCATCTGCCTGTGGCAATGCATATGAAATGACATTGCAAACGATACCTACACGATAGTACAGCGAATTGCCTAGAGCGAATTTGCTATATTCACTTCCTAGCAGCCTTACAAGAATAACGTAAGACATGATGAACGCTAGTGGAACATTTCATCTCAAACGCATACTGATTGCTCAAGCTTATAGTTGTTACTGTTGTTGATACCAAGCAAACATTGCAACGCAAAATGTAACCCACCACAAATGCTAACAATAAACTTAGGGCAATCTATTTTTCAAATTATGTCAAATGATCCCAAGAAAACCGATCCACTAAATTAGAGAATTACAATCCTCCCATATGTTCGATAAGTCAACGTTACAGGAGCAAACGTGGGTACTCCCTCTGCTTGATTGACTGCAAGCTCGCAACGGATCTACAATGCAAATTCGCAGCTTCTTCCATATCCCACCACAGCGAAAGGTTCCGATCTCCAAGCTTGGCTCAAAGCGCACATTGATTTACTGTGGGATCATAACCCATTACTTACCACTATCAGCTTGTTCCTTCTCCACAGATGCGCGTCCTTGTAAAAGAAGTGCCACAAAAGACCCACCTAGATAAAAGCAACACACTTTTGAATAAACTGTATGTTGCTAAACGTTACCGTGTCAGAAAAAAATATGGTAACAAAACCGATGGCATGAAGAACCTAACCAACGATAACTAGATACTACCTGTCCATTTTCACTACAGAAAAACAAAACAGAACTAAACCACAACAACATCAACAACAACAACTATAACAGCTAACAACTGCGACCAAATAATTACATAAGAAAGGGAAATTTTATAAAGCTAGGACTGCAACGCAGCGACCCTCCGTTAAAATCATGGACGCGCATTCACGTTTCACAGAATACGCTAAGCATGGCACGGAAGCTCATGATATTGTCTATCCTTTCTAAATGATCATAGTTTTGCTTGAACAGATGGAAAAAGTAAGCAACCATTAACAAATATTGGGTTAAGTTCATAAATATATACGGTGCCTTCGCACTTGATGGAGCCCATAAATTAATATAGTTATAGCTTAATGTTTTAGGAAATCCTCATAAGCCACAGAGTAACTTAGGAGAACTACAGCGACGTCGTCAATTTACACCAGAATGACTTACTGCAAACACGCCATACTATTACTCAAGCTCTTGGAGGCTGAACACAAGCTAGCACTGCTCCGGATGAGATGAGCAACAATTTGGAATGCAGATTAAAGCAGAAAGCCTTGCCTTCAGCTCAACAGAATTACAACCTCGTGATATAATGGACCAGCACCATTATAATGAGATTTTGATCACACTCGTAAACGCCATAAGTGCAGCCTACCAATTTCTGGTTGAGGGAGCTTGGCATTATATAATAGGATTGCGAAACTCATGCGCACTTGTATGTTGAAGAGGACAAATTATCCGCGTGCATCAGATGCTGTGGATTATATATTATATACATATATACACATATATGTTCCACGTGATGTGGTAGCACACAACGTTAAGTGCTCTGTGGATTGACCCAGAGCTGTAATGCTACTGAATAAGCAGTAGCAGCTCTAACACTGCTTCACGATACTACATTCATCCGAAGATTTAGACGAGAAAGTAATAATTAGACCACATATAATGCCAACCGCTAAAATTCCAAGCTTTCATAACTTCGCACCATGAGAATGAATAAAATTGAAGCAGTCAAACAACAACAATTAAAGCGCTAAAATTATCAAATACTAAAAGTTATTGATCTCATTAACTTGACTGTATATCTACAACTATTCTAAAGTTCCGATCGCTTACTAAGCAAGTCTTCATTATCGTTCAGAAGTACTTTTTACACTCGCATGTGGTCTTATTATTACTATCCAGCTAGATCCCTTGATGAATTTAGTTACGCAAAACAGTCTGTACAGAACTAGATAAGTTATGACTTTAGCAGCACATACATACATAGGTACATACGTACATACATACATACATACATACATACATACATACATACATACATACATACATACATACATACATACAT
>QQSS02116413.1:0-16393 GCA_003687565.2 Craspedacusta sowerbii
GTATGTATGTATGTATGTATGTATGTATGTATGTATGTATGTATGTATGTATGTATGTATGTATGTATGTATGTCTCTTCATGAGGAAGGGTGGGTTAAGGGGTTAGCTTTCTTCGATTTTATAATTTTGATAAAATATGTTTCACTTGCCTTGTGTTCGGTAAGCCGATTTGGTTAGCTTTCCCTTTCTTGCCGACGTTCATCAGCCACCGTTCACCAGGTGAGCTGCTGCGTTGCATGTTAGCTAGCTCATAGACAGAGATACCTTGTACTTGTGTTGTGTTTTCTATTGCTGTTGTTGATAGTGGATTATTATTTTTTCTCGTTTTTATCATAGTACGTTTTGGCTAGTAATGTAATGAAGATGGTCGAGTTCTTCAACCGTATTGCCATGCTGGTGGCTAGCACTATCCTCGCCGAAGAGACAGCGGTCCGCAGAGCTCGAGTCATCCGCAAATCTATTAAAGTAGGCCATTGAAAAGTTATTGACTATACGTCCAGTGCAGGTGCTTATGCTGATGGTCTCTCTTTCTCTCTCGCGTGCTGCCTAGGATGTCTTTGCACCTGCATAATTGCTGGAGCGTTTCCATAGACGCATTTGCCCACTTGTACGTATTAATAGAGGTTGCTTTTTAGTTGCTGTTTTTGGGTGCTGTAGTTACGTTCAGGTGATATTGTTGCTGTTGCTTCTGCTATTGATTTAATTTCTTCGTTTGTAGCTTGCTGTCCAGTGCCGTCGCATTTGCAACTTCAACTCACTGAAGGCTGTGTTAGGTGGTCTGCAGTGTACGCCCATCTTTAGACTCAAGTCTACTTGGAGGCAGGTTCCGTCGAAATACCGTCGAATATTTCGAGAGTTATCTGAGTTCATGTCCGAAGATCATAATTTCTCATTGTACCGAAGAGCGCTTCGGGATGCTATGCTAGATCCGCCGTGTTTGCCTTTCCTGGGCAACTTTCTCACTCAGGTAGCTCACGCCGAAGCTTACCTGACGGTCGCGTCTAGACCTCCTCTGCAGCTGAACGGTGGCATCGCCAATTCAGATTCGGATAAGAAGCCTGAACTGGGCGTGTCCAAGCAACTTACGGAATGCAGAGCGGATGAATCCGACCGCCCAGTTGATGATGGTGACAGTTCTGCGAGGCCGCCGCCCGATACCTCCGAGCTGACCGTGCCTGGTGTTACTAGAACTGGAGAAGTGAGAAGTACTCACTCGCGAAATAACTCTGATGACAGTGGCGTCGTGCTTAGATTAAGTCGGACGTTTGATGACTTTGAAGCCAGTCCTCGAGAGAGTGGCGTTAGCTCGCCGGACGACGAAGGTCAGACTTTTGAAGCCGGTCTTCTAACTTCTCACCGACCAGACGATGTTTATTGCGGAAGGAGCGGGGCAAAGTCTCCGTGCAATGAGTCGTTAAGATCGGAGACTGTGGTCAAATTTAATGCTGAGGGCAGCCTTTGTCGAGCTGCAGGAAACACGTTCAGACTAAGTTCGGTAAAGAACAGGCGCGATTCTCGGAAAACCGTCGGGACAGGCAGCGTGAATCCTGACTTGCCTTGTCGGACAAGCTTGAGCGTAGACGAACGTGTGCAGTATCGGGCCAAGGCAGATATTCGGAACGTTTGGAACAATCGCCTAATGGAGCTTGATCGCGAAAACAGCAGAGACTATGAGAACGAGCTAACTTTCTGGAAGTATCAAATCGCAGCCGTTCAGTACCGGTTTGTGCCACGGCCTTATATCCGTCGATTTCTTTTGGGCTGGCCGTTTAACACGGAAGAAGACAATTATCGGTTGTCCCTGAAAAGGGAGCCTCACGTCAACAGATAGCATTTTTTTTTTTTTTTTTTTTTTTTTTTTTTGCTTATGTCGGCCGTTCTGTGCGGGGTATCAATGCAAACTATTGCGTGTTCTGTTCGGTTAACTATGTGAAACTCCGGCAGAGCATGTGAGATTTATTCCCTATGTTTTAGATTAAGTGCTAGGGAGTTGATCGCGAATGTCGTAAGCAGCTATGTAGAGCGCTCCCTCTTTCCTTACCTTGAAAAGTGTGACATAGCGGTTCGGCTTTGCTATGGTATATCGTGGTTAACCCTTCTTCGGTGTCTTTTACGGCATTTATAAAGGTTAATTTGGTCATAGACCTTAGATTTTGTTTATATGAATGTGCTTCAGAGAATAGAAAATTATTTAAGAAAAGGGTATTTATCGAAGCTCTGCAATTTTTGTTGACTTGGTGTTTTGGTTAATATTGGTATGGGTGGCTGTCTTCTTGTGGTTGTTCGCGGGTTTGCGTCGGTTTTCGTATCGCTTTCAGTTTCGCTTGCTCGCGTGTTACGTCGCCATGATATTGCTTCGATGCGCCGCCGCTCTTAAATACGTTACAATCATTAGACATGTCTGACGGCGAATATTCGCTTATCGATATCTTTATTTGCATGTTCTTTGCATGTTTTTTTTTAGAGGTATTAAAAATAAATATATTATTGTCAGCTCTTACGATTTCAATAGAAACGGAGGTGTTCTTTACCTGAAAGAGTTGTTGATATTGTGTTGCTGTTAAGGCTTGAAGGTTGATATTTGTCGCGTTGAAATGGATTGAGGACTGCGCTTGACATATCATATTTTGACAGTATTTAAGAGGCATTTTTTAACGATACCTTTTCGTTTCATGGCGACTTCCTTTTGTAATGCTTCGTAATGTTAGTTTCTCGCGTTAGTTTTTGCTTGTTGTCTCTAGCCATGCATCTAGGTTCCTTCAATCTGGTGTTGCAGTCTTTATGGTGATGGTATGCAAGCGGTGTGGGTTTGTTCGTTGCGTCGGTGTGACTCTATGTTTGTGTGGCATTTTTCGAAAAAGTTTTAAATATTCGGATTCTTTTATGAATTGTGGCTTACATAAACATGCTCCACCGAAGGTGGGACTTGAGGGTTGACAGGTTGAACGTCTTGTTTGACTTGACATTCGTAGTATCGCTGTTTTGGTTGACTTACTAGAGTTCACTAGCTTTCGTAGTTGCCTTTATTTGCATATGTGTTGTGCGTGCGAGGGTGTGACGTTTATCTGAAGCGGTTGGGGTCAATCACGCAGCTTTGCATGCATTGTATTAGCGGACTCAGCATTTTCTCAGTAGCGCTGTCTTGTCTGATTTAGCACGTTGCTTGTCTGATGTAAAATAAATGCATGACGATGCATTTATCATTGGTGAATTTCATGCATTTGGCACGAGGCTTTTCGTAATTTGCAAATATTTACCGATTTCTTCATGCGTTCATATCTTGTCCTGTGAGTATATATATTTTTGCGTTTGCATCTTCAACTCTACAGGCCGTTTTCTTGCCGCACCGACAAGGTATCGCACAGACAATATAAGTTTTTTTCTTTGACCTGGCTAAGTTGTTGGCAAGTGAGTGCTTAATAGGCATGGCTTATGGTATATGGTAGGTGGTTTTCATGCATATGGTATATCTGATGATTCAAAGCAAAAGCCTTGCTTTTCCCTTCGACTATTTTTGCTTTAATACTAGGGCCGATCCATTTGTTGTTGTTTTTTTTTTCAGGCGCTGATATCATTTGTTTCAGGCTTAGCTTGACCATGCCTAGGGTCGCCGATGTTTTAGACTGTTGTGTATGCGGACCTCTTTGCTATCAGATAAATCTTATATTCGACGGTGAATTTTTGGGATTCTCGTTTCTTTCGACTTGATTGCCTCTGACGACATGTTTCAGCGCTTTCCAATGCGCTGGTCTATTTGTCGCTGTTGTTTATGTAAAATTCTGATTACTAGACTATTTGGTTTTGCGGGAGCTTTTTAGAATGGGAGGGTACTTGTAAATGATGCTATTAACAACTGCCATCATACGGATAGCGATACAGCTGTTTGATATTCGTGTAGTAATATCAATACTTACACTTTAGATGTTAGACTATTCAGATGATGGCGTTAATCTTAATCCGCGAGTTAGCTTTTTATGTTGCCACACGCGCATTGCTGTTGCTGCTAAATCTAAGCATCTAGTCGGTCTGTGCTAGATTAGCTTTCTAGACTAGCTTTCTCGTGTGCTAGATGGTGTCTATATTGCTTTGTGTGTTTATGGGTTTCTGCTGTTCACCCCCTGCCTGCTTGCATGGCGAGCGCGTGGATTATCACAATTGAGCAAATTGATTTGGGGTAGCACGTGTATGTTTGAGTGACGTTAAAGCTCTTCCATGGGCTAAAATTCTTTCTTCAGGTGAGTTATTAGTAAGTGGAAATGAAGATGGCATCCCTGAGAACGTCTCTCCGCAAATATGTAAGTAGCTACGTTTTCCGTGTTGCTGGTCCTGACCTTGAGATCTGAGCTTAAACCAGCCGATAAAAATGCTGCTGATAAAAATAAAACTTCGAGCGGCCTACAGCGCAAACTGGCTGATAAGTAATAAACATTTGTTATAGGGGTTTTACAATTGTGTTCTAGGGCATGGTTGTCTTCTTGAGACGAAGTATTACTGCTCAAAGGTAAGATTCCGTCTCCTTGCGTTGGATTAAGGTCGTTGCCGTTTCTATGCAAGCCCTATCTTGCCTGGGTTTCGGTTATCGAAGGTAGCAAGGTGAACTAAAAAGCGCTTTGAGATGCTTTTGGTGGCATATTTTCGGCCTGTCTGTCTCGGCAGCTTCTGCGTGGTCTTTCGGACAATTTTTGTGTCCACAGTCAAGGCTTGGTCGCCCCTTTCCCCAGGTTTTGGCATTCTAAAAAATTATTTGCTATGCTTAGTTGACCGATACTAAATTGATAGCATGCTTTTGTCAGAATTTTGATTCGCAGTGGTATGGGGCGAATGAATGTTACGGCATTTTTGTCGGCAATGCGCTTTCCTACTCCAGTTCTGTTGTGTAAGTGCATCAAAGGTTATTTATTGAGGTAGCAGGCGCAAACCATGGGCGTTGCTTCTGCAAGTTTTGCTGGTCATCTGCCCGTTAGCGATACTATAAATTCCCCTATGTTTTTAACTGCTAGTGGTATTTCGTTGATCCTTGATATGTGTGCGTATATTGTTGTAGTGTGCCTCGGCCGAAGAAGGAGACCTATCCCCGTTTATACAAGACGCGAGTCATCAGAGAAGATGGTTCATCCTACATGACACGGTACCACGAACCGGTCGGGGTCATTCGCTTACCGGTAGATCCCAATACGCTGACGGAGGAGCAGAAGAAAGCCAGGTTGAAGAAGGCTAGAGACGAGAAGAAGGTCGAGTTGAAAGAATACAAAGACGATGTTACGTTCGATAGACGAGCCATGGCGCGATTGGTTAAGAAGTCTAGATAGCGTTTCGCTCATGAATATAGGTTCATATGACGTTTAGATGAAGTTTTGGCTATTCATTGCAGATTAGTTTCTGTGTACATTCCCTCTAGTCCTATTGTAAGTTGTATTACGATAGGACTTCTGGATTGATTGCGTCAATCCTATATTGTTACAGCGTTGTTGTTTTTGTTTTTTTCTATCATTTGTCTACCTGCGTTGCTTGACTCCGAAAAGTTTGCGATACAGACAGAAAGGCTTTCAAAGCGTCTGCGCTGAAAAGGGCACTTTATCGATCAAACATGCTGTTTGTTTCCATTTGTTTCCATCGCACCTTGGTTTCTTATATGTTTTCGATCCTGTTTCATTGACTTAGCCTCACCTGCGATGTTTACTTTGGTTGTTGTCTTTGTTTGCTTGTTGTTGTTGTTTTTTTTTTTAATGCACGTTTTATCGATCGCACCCCAAGAGATTGATGACGTTCTTGTATTGAATCTGTCATTTGTGAACTTCACTCTCCACTCATGTGCTTCCCGAGACGCCTTTACTGGTAATTAGAACGGGTAAGTAAAATGTAAGATTTTGACCGTTACTTAGAATATGACCGTTAGAAGTTTAATTTTGCTTGCTTGGAGCCCTGTGACGCTTATCTTTCTGAAGGTTTTTAAGACTTTGCCAGAGCTTTCTGTGGGAGCTGCGTACAGTACCACGCCAGAGCGGTGGCTGGTAGCTGCAGTTCGTGCCATGTGCTGTTATAGGACATGTTAAGCGCCGATCGAAAGTTCAAGGTCTGAACTATTCTTGAGCATGTGGTAAGTCAGCAACTTTTGCACTTTGATTGTAAGTACCAAGACTTTGTATTGCCAACTGCATTTGGTGAACGCATGAGGACGATCAATGCACCAGAACTTTTACTGTGCCAGGACTTCCAAAAGAAACCAAGTTTACCATGCCGTTCGTATATTGATCAAGAAACGTTTGACCTTAGTGCCCCTTACGATGTTGTAACACCTGAGCTTGCACGTGAATGTCGTGAGAAGCTAGATTAGATTTACGAGATTAGCAAGATAATTAGATTAATTCGGTGACCATGACAAGCTGCTAAAACTGATGACGGGTTCCTGCTTAATTCGCGAGCTAATATATATTATGAGGACGATCAATGCATCATATTCGCTGCAAGGGGAAAAGCCAATAACCTTCAGGTGGGATAACTCCCGTGGCAGATTATGCTACCTGCATGGGAATCAGAAATTGAGAAATCTAGGTATTTGTTTCAATTAACTTACCATTGCCTTTCATTCGTAATTGAAGCTTCTCGACGTAATAGATTTGGCAATGAAGATCAGCTGCAACTTGCATTGGAAGCCATCACGCAACATCAAGCAACATCTCCAGATGCTACAAAAAACTTTACTGAAGACCTCGACTTGAAACATTATGATGCACTTGCAGCCTGCAACTATTGCATGTGCGTTTTTAAATCTTCAGATAGCTTATTATTCTCTTGTTCTCAACTCGGCTGTTTCTGGTTTGACCTGTGTGGCTCAACCCTTCCACTAAGGAAGACAGCGGCTGTGCTGTTGCTTAAAAAGTGCGTATTGAACTATTGCTCCCACTCGTATAGCGCTAGAGGGAAGCCTGTTGAGGTACGCGGGGTACATGAATTAGTAACACCCAACTTATGCCGTGTGCAATGGGACATGTTGCAAGTGTGGAAGCAAGTGGTATGACTCGCAACTGAATATGAAAATTACGGTTATGCAGCTCATGTATCAAGAGTCGCGAGAATCTGGAAATCTGTAGGATGTCAGAAATTATGTGGATCACATGACCGAGGCGGTTCATTGCATGCAAGCACTCAGGAAAACATTGCTAAATCTGGGCCCGGAAACGTCCTACAGTTCTCCTGACGAATTGGAATTAAGTAATCGAGTGCTAAGTGTAGATGGCGATGGCGGACGATGTTACAAAGGTCGTAAGAAAAGTCCGAGGTTCAGAAGTACAGAGGGCGTATAATAGACATGATCATGAGTTATTGCGGACGGTCAAAATTCAGATTGCTTTAGGGAAAGGATTCGCAATGGTATAAGGGACATCAAGTAGAATTCCGACGCAGAATTTGGAATACATCGACAATACGAACGTACAAAAAAAAAAAAATTGACAGAGAACAAGTCGGTCAGCGCATACTAGGACAGAGATGCGCCTTATAGTTGGTGCATGGCACACGTGATAATTTTACCAAAGGAAGTAGACTTTCCGTCGTTAAGCACTTTCAATCATCATCTGAGTTATGCACGGAATAAATGGTACACTGTTCGTGGCGTGGCTCACCAACTTCTTAAAAATGACTGGACCGGACCGCAGCGTCCTTGATTGATTGATTGATTGATTGATTGATTGATTGGTTGGTTGGTTGCAGGAATAACAGGATTCCTCGGTTGTTTAAAGCACGTGGCAGGCAGTTGAACAATATTTTCCGAAGTCTACTGAAAAAAGTAACATAGATCGGAGTAGGTAGCACGTAGTATGTGTGACCAGGTTTGATCAGTGCAGATCGCAACGCTGCATTTTGTTGTTTAAATCTTACCTGTTTTGTTCCTGAGTTCTTATCAATTCTACCTCTACTGACTTATAAACTTACTTCTGATGTCTTCCATCTGACTTACAAATCACTTGAAAAGACGTTGTTCTTGCAGCGTATTTGGACCTTCATCCGCTTTGTTTATCCACCATTCACCACGCCTTTAGACCGGCTGCCTCACCCTGAGGCCTTACAGCAACCCCCACATCTCACTCCATTGCTTTTCATTCCGACTACTTGATGACCTAGCCTCGGTTAAACTAAATCCAACAGTTAAGGTAACCCCACTGAAGGGCATAGTAAGCCTGTTTTCGTGCCAACAGGTGCCACGTGCGTTCCAAATATATCTTCGCCTATAGAGGAAAAAAATTGGATCAAACAAGGGTGCCAGCCTATTGTACCGGAAACTTCTCTGACCTGGCCATTTAGATGTACTTCAGGATTTATATTTTCCCTCGCGTCAAGTTGTGCGAGGGCTTGCTAAAGAAACGAAGGACTGTAGTATTTACAAAGGTTCCAAGTGCGTTAAAACAAAGGAATGAAAAAAATTCTATCGCTGTTTTCATTGATCTTGCTCGCTTGATCTTATTTCTTAATGTGAGAGGGCCCTTGCTGTGCTTCTAACGTCAGTAACCTGGGCTGCCATAAAGCATGCATTAGCAGTGGCGCAAGTAGAAAGTGACTTTCTACAGTAAAAATGCGACCCGTTTTCGGTCACCGGCTGGGTTGCAAGTTATCCGGAAGGATTGCCATTTCCCCCCTACCCCCTCCCCGATGTGACGTAAATGGAGAAATTTTTAAGGACTTGCAAGTATAACACGCACACGTGTACATCTTGAGATCAAACTTCCTGACCGAAGCAAACTTCCTTCCTCTGTCAGAGAGGTCTGGGTAACGACTGAGGTAAACCTAAGTTTTGGGTGTCATGTTTCCAAGCTTGCAGGTGCAAAACGTATTGCTTCTGGTTTATTTCATTGCATTGAAAAGCTTCCCTTGATTTCCAAGCTCCCACCCTATTCCCTGCTGGTTTTCTTGGTTTTTCAATGTTTTGTAGGTAGGTCTTTTACACTCCACTTTCGGCTGGTATTTTTTACTCTTCAGTAGATTTCGTTGGTTCGCGGACCCTAAAAAAAGTAAAAAACGATGTTAAGACTATCTAACTCCAGCGAGAGAGTAGCTAGATACTCTAGCATCACCACCCTTTTGTACAACGTCACCACGGCAAAGCCACTCCTAAACTAAATAACGTGGCAATTAAACGTAAATAAGCACCATAACGTGTTACGTAGTTTCCAAATATCAAAATAAAGGTTATGAGATCAAAACATGGGAAAATACTACACAACTTGCAAGATCAACCGTGTTACGCAATAGCATTTACCAATAGGTATTAACTATTTTAAATATCTTTAAATACAAATTTCTGACGTCCCTACTGCTTGACAGGTTTGCCTTAAAATCCAGCCGCAAGGAAATTGCGTCCTATTATTGATCTATCCTATACTCCTCTTTTAAACAGATCGTCTTTTACTCTACTTAAGGTAGGTCTACTTTTCGTCCCTTTGTTGTTTGTTGTATGTGGTGCTAACAATTAGGAATTTGAGGTAATCTAGATGCTGCAGAATGATAGTCAGAGCATAAGAACTCGTAGTAGATGACTTTTGAAGTTTAGGGTATAACATGGAGTTTAAAGAGTGGAAAATAGATAATCCTGTATTCGTATAACGTTTCATGCATTGAACTGGCTGGAAGATTGAAGTCTAGTTCATATTTTAGACATTTGTTTGAAAGATACCACCCAAGAATAAGAACCTTGACTTTGAAACTCTAAGGTCGTAGAACCCTCTACAAAAGTAAGAACTCTCTGAAATGTCAAGTCGATATATAATCCGTATAATATCCAAATCGTTTTTCGGGAGCTAGAAGAATCCTATGCTGTGAATGTTCTGAGAGAAGCATAAAATTAATTAAGACATCTAGCAGGTATCTAGCAGAAATCTAGCAGGTTACCACTTGAAACGTAATGCTTATTTATGCAATTGCCATATATCGTAATTGGACCGTTTTCTTTTCGTTAGGCGAGGAAAAGGTGCGGAGATTGCATTCTGTAATCATGCTGGTCTCTCGTAGTCTTAATTTCTACAGCTTTGGGCAAACGAGTGCGTCACATGTTGACTACTTTGTCGAAGTGTGTCCCTTCTCATTGCTGTTTAAGAGCACTTCTGTTCTTTAACCTAGGATTTAATCATGTTGATGGTTTTATATTAAAGTAAGTCCAATGTGCGTATAGTCGCCAGCAACAACAACAGTTTACCATAAGCGCAGCCTCTTTATAGATATTAGTCATGTATCACAATATTCTAGTTGAATTCACAAAACTTGCTTTTACCCTCTCCAACGCACTTTATTATAATTGCCTAGGATTATCTCAAAATGAGCACTTGCTCACGGCTCTTCAAGTTCTCACACGAAATTAAAGAACGAGAAAAGAATTATGCAAAGCTGGCTAAACCCATTTTTTCTAGCTCTCTTCCGAATAGCGCTATTGTCTAGCAGAGTTCTTGATCGTGTATATTCCTTAAAACCAAACCTTGACTCATCACGTGGACTGCAACGAGATGCACACTCAATAAAAGATGCTAAGCCTTTGAGCTGGGTCACATAGACAGTCATTCTGCTCAGAGATCAGGCTGCATCTTCCGTGGGAATGTTTCAGAGGCCATGCAAAAAAATCGGATTTCGTTTCGTGAAGCACTAAATCTATTAGCTCTGTGCATTTACAGATTTGCCAAAAACTGATAAATTCAAACGCGTGCTTTGACAATATCGCAATCATGATCCCTAATAAATAAAATCTCTTCAGGTGATGGCCAGTCTACAACACGCTGCGTCTCACAGGATGTCACGAATCTGACGAGGAAAAATTTTCTTGTCACATTGACACTATCAACAACAACAACAACAAAAAAATGAAATAATCATACATCGACACTATGCTTAAGCATAATAAATTAAAGATAATCGGTTTCTTTAACAAAGGCGCAGTCAGCTTGAAATGGCCTGTCTGTTTGTCATTATTTCTGGAGGATGCAAACTCGTGACAGACAATAACAAAAATATTCCCCTCCTGTTAAAAAACAACTGTCATTATTACAAACTTGCTAATTTAAGTCAAGCCTGTTAATGCACTCTTCAAGCGGTGTCCACGAGTCACATATAAGCCGTAAAATCTGATGCTTCAGTAACGAATAGTATAGGCTAAATTCAAGCATTGGTTTTTATATACTTTCCAGTCACATCCAATATTCTAATATTAACAGCAGTGCAATAAAATTAAGAATCTGACAACGGAGGATACTTCTCATAGAAGAGATCCAGGTAGCAACAACGCTGACTGAGATAATGCTGCGTTACCCTGGAGACCACACTACGAAGATAGAATGCGTAGATACCGAGAGACGAAGATGATTACTGCGCCTGGTCCATGGCAAATCTGTGGTTGGCAGAAAAAAGATTCCACCCTCATAAAAATGTATATACAAGTCACAAAGGAGACTGCTTAGTTGGAAAAGCACTAACGTTACCTTAATCCGATGAAATCTAAGTAAAGGAATACGTAGGCGATTCCAAATTGTCACTGAAGTTTCTCTATAATGGGCATTTCCTTCTACAAGGTCCAAAGGGTATGCTCGAACGAGTTGATCTATTTATAAACGTATTAGGTTCTTGCTCCAATCAGCACAATGAAGAAGCCACACACATGCACCCAGCGATGCAGGATTTTACCAAGCAGTTAGGTACCATAAATTAAAAGGAAGGTTTTCGTTGTCGTGCAACAAGCAATATCTTTAAAGACACATTAAAATAAGTGTTTGGCTTTAAATCAGACTCGCTAGTGAAGATATGTGAAGATTCTATGTCCAGCTGTTTAAGAATCCTCTCCACACCCACGTGTCTTGATATGCAGTCCAAGAAATTCAAATGGGCCCCCCGATAAAAATCTGCGACATGAGCAGAAACAAGATGAGTGGTGCAAGGTTTTGACTTAGCTAGACCTAAGGAGGCCACATTGCGAAAGAGGCTTAACTTTATCTTAATCCTAAAGTCCGGGAACAGAAGTCAATATTGAGTTTAAAAAGGAAGAATGGACGGATGCCAAAGCTTTGGCTGCGCAGTTATTATGGAGATTTTTTGTATAACTGCATGTAAACTAAGTAAAATCTTTGTAAGATCGGATAGCATTGCCAAATCTTGAGCCTACCAGCAGGTCTTGTCAATACAAAAACAATAAAAGCAAACTCTTGTGCCCGATTGCAGACCACCAGCATTAAAGGTTTTGCTGGCTCGTCAAAAGAAAAGCAAGCCAAACAAGCTTCATTCGGCAAATAGCAAAAAACAAAAATGTCCACAGTCCGACTGTGTAACTTGCCAGACGCCTTAAATGTCAAACCTGTTAGCACTTAGTCACAAAAACAGTTGCGAACGGGAAGGTAAAATCATGTTTGCTTGATAAGCCAGACCATGCTAGATAGAATTCAGACTAATTGCACGCTACTGGACTGAGTTACGCTGGTGTGATAGAGGCATGGCGAAGGCGTACCCATTACATGTTACTCGCGAATAGACACCATGGTGAGTCAGACTGAGCGGTTCTGTGTCGGATGGGACTCCCTGTGTGATGTTAGGTCGAGTATTTTTAAGTATAGGTAGGAAGATGGGGACAAATTGAAAGCCGCTATTGCTTCAAGCGCAGCCGCATTCTTCTACAGACATGTCTGATATCTCCTTTTTATACAGCATGCCGTCTTCGTCCAGGTAGAGCAGAGATATCGTGCTGTAGCGCTTCGCAACGCAACAGGTAGAGAAGTACCAGTGTTGGTCGCCAATGCCTGTTAGTCTAGACATCACACTCCGATGAGCATTTTGATAGGAAGCGTCCTTCGTGCACAGACCGTGGCAGTAGTTGGCATGGAACTCTGCTGGCGCAACTACCCAGTCGTGCCAATCGATCTTTTCGAAGTTCACTTTGAAAGAGCGCTTACAACAGCTCGTGTTTCTGTCGTCGCACTCGTCCACTGCTCGCCTTTTCCTCGCGTCGGACTTATGAGTGACGTCTATTGCGATATACGGCGAAAACTCCGGCGTTTCAGAGATCGTCAATCTGTCGCCGTCGTCGCATTTTGGACAGGACAAGACGAACAAAATACGGTCTTGCTTGAAACTCGCCTTTGTAATAGCAAGTGCCACGTTCGTGATGTCAAATGATATCCAACCGCCGTAGATATTAGGAGCTTGGTGCCTAGTCTCGATTCCAGTGAGTAACTCACGCAACACGTACTCATAAACTCTCGGCTCCATTTCGTTTGCCAGCTTATAAACCGAAAGCTTTGCATCCTGGATCTGCCTTGCTCGCAACATTCTTGAAGACCAATTGAAACCACATATAATGGTTGGTCCCTGTGTTACTGAAATAAAATAGATACATAAGAGTTAAACTGTGATACACTCCAGCCTGTTAATGCGTTCGCAGTAATCTTAACAGCTGCGTTTCTTCATAGAATTTTATCTAACCTAAATAGTCTCATTTTCAGAGCGCGCACTTCGAGAGGCTCCACTTAGCCAAGCACAGTCAGATAAGAAAAGGAGAGGAAGTTATTACAAAACAGAATAATTTCAAGACAGTAGGAACTTTTCTGGTGGTCAAATGAATGAAGACTGAGTGAAAATAATCCTTGCGAAGATGTTGCCGCATTTTGCTTCTAGCACATTTACATACAAAAGCAGGGTCACCTGCAACTTATATCCACCGCGTATGGCTACACGATTAATAGGCATTGCTTGACTTACTCGGGTTAGGCCGCAGAATGGCCTGTGTCGTATCCTTATCAACGTAGTAATACTTCGTTACACTGACAGCCTCCAGGACAGGATGCGGAATAACGACTTTTGCGCGGTTGACCTTCGGGGGCCTGCTTTTCATGTGCAGCTGTTTTAAAATATTTTCTTTGACTACCTCAATCCGAACCCTTTTGACATCTTCTTCGACTTGTTCTAGGGACTGTGCGGCAAAGATATCTAAAGAGCCTTTCATTAAGCCATCTTCCCTCGGTGGTCGCTGTCCCAGCCCGCCGAGGATGCTAATCAAATGAAGAGAAAGAAGCAAGAGTAGGCAGGCGGCCGAATTGGTCTTAAGTTTCCAGTGAAGCATCTCGGTCTGCGCTTCCGGCTTCCCTTTTGTTGTATACTGACTGTAGTGGTTACTTGCTAACGGACAAGACTGTCATTCGATGCTCCAGTGGGTTGACGAAATCCAATCCGTTATGAGCTCATCCGAAACACCGTTATTGTGACAAGGAAGATCTGCTTGGTAATTTTGCACCCTCTCGGAGGTCGGAGGTTGATACCTTCTGTCGCAATATGTATGTAACGAAAGATGCTTTAAAAACTCGCGTCGCTTATTAACAGCTAGCTAGCTTCTACCAACAACTCCCTAGTGGCATTCCTGGTTAGGGGCTTATAAGCAGATTTGCCCCACTTGCCAGTCAGAGTGTGCCTTACGCGGAAATATGCAATGTTTGTTATCGGAACAATTTGCTTATTTCTTATCGCGTCTGGGCGACCGAGTGACGCTGCTGTGTTGACAGAATAAGTTAATTGTTCGTCCTGGGCTCTGAAGATGTCGGCTGGTGAAAAGATGGCATCCAATGCCAAAGACAGTTAGACATTCGTTTATCTAGCAAGAAATGAAAGAGACGCCGTCTGTTAAAAGATATTGATGTAATTTTCATGTTTTTATAGACAGCACTTATTTAATAAACCCATCCTTTACATGCTATATATACAGCGATTTTGAGGGCGACAAATGATCGCCAGGGGGTACTAAACTCTTATTCGTCCTCCCTGCAGAGCAAATATTTTGACGGTATCATTGTTTCCTATGCTTTTCTTGTAGCATGAGCAAGTTTCCTACTATGTTTTGTTAGTAGCCAATGTTGATTAGCGTGGTTCTTTCGTCGTGTAATCAAACACCGTGCGAGCTTTCTCAACAAGCGACCCTGAATTCAAGGTCAGAAGCTGATAAATTAGCCTCGAAAAACTGGTTTCAAATTCTGATTTAGGTAAACGGTACGAAACTATCGTCGAAATAGATCGTTGAACAAACATGTAACGGAATAAGGCTTAGCGCGTTTTATCGGCTACGGGATAGTTTTCTAACTAGTTTAATCTCCGCAGGGATGCGATCAGGCTATTTTTCATAACAATCTTTTAAAAGCACAAGCAAGATAGGCGAGAGATTTTAAATTTTAAGTGGTCGGTCAACTGAAAAGCATGTCATCAGTTGCCTTTGCAGACGAGTACCTTCTCTTGCAGGTACTTAGCAGGATCAAACCACTTCCTCTTTGGCTCTTCACAGGATAATAATCACTTGCTATCACCTCTCTCATTGATGGAATTTCAGCCGGAACGGATCTTATTGACGCCAATGTCTGCCTCGTATGTTTGTACGTCTGTCATCTACCTCGGAAGAGCAAGTGCAGGTTTCTTGCGCTGCTTAGTAATAAAACTTAGCTAAGAAATACTCATATTCATACACTCAAAAGGGCAGGGCTCAAGGACCCTAAGATGTTACATGCTACGCCCGAGTATGCTTTATTTCTGCTTTCAATCAGTGGCAGATTTAGGACCAGTCCCATTTTCTAATCCTACCCCAGCGTCAGAAATTTTCGTGTCGCATTTTAGCCGTTCATTGAGTTATATTAGCTGCGCGTGCGGGTCGATATGTGGCGTCTTAAGTTTGCTTGTATTCGCATAAGCAAAGCTGTTACTTATGTACACTTTGTTGTTATGGTGTTTCTCATTCGTACAGACCTTCTCATTGCTGGCCATCGTAGTCTCCAAAACATCTCCTACAAGCTCAGTATTCAACATCGAAGAGATCAGCACGCCTTACAAACAAAAAAAATATATAGCTAGGTTCTTCCACGGGTGGCAGGCAACAGAAAGTTAGCGAAAGACGGTCAGAATAATCATCAATCTACTCTTTCAAGGACAGTTTATGAGAATTGATGTGGAGGTGCAATCCAGCCGTTGGTAACATCGATAGGAAGGCTGAATACTTCGACCTGCAAGTGCTTCTCGGATGATTTAAAGCTTAGAACCATCGCAAAACTCGTCAAAGAAACGAAGCCGTTTTATATCATATGTATCTGCTTCTGCATTTCTATAAGAATAAGGTTTCCTAATTATATTTTACATTATTATAGTATACGTTTTTTATTTTATATGCAAATATCATTATTTACATTACATTGATCAATAAATAGCGCATCTTCACATTCAGTAAGAAAAATAAATCTTTTCAACAAGAACTACAGTTTCTGTTTTCCCATCCCCTGTAAACGCTTCAATTAAATTAAATAAAGGGATCAAGAAGACCCAACATTTATTATTATTATTATTATTATTATTATTATTATTATTATTATTATTATTATTATTACTATTATTATTATTACTATT